>CM075728.1:142686663-142734163 GCA_037974335.1 Prionace glauca
CCCTGATACCCCGGAGTCTGGTCCCGGACAGTCCTGATACCCCGGAGTCTGGTCCCGGACAGTCCTGATACCCTGGAGTCTGGTCCCGGACATTCCTGATACCCCGGAGTCTGGTCCCGGACAGTCCTGATACCCCGGAGCCTGGTCCCAGACAGTCCTGATACCCCGGAGTCTGGTCCCGGACAGTCCTGATACCCTGGAGTCTGGTCCCGGACAGTCCTGATACCCCGGAGTCTGGTCCCGGACAGTCCTGATACCCCGGAGTCTGGTCCCGGACAGTCCTGATACCCTGGAGTCTGGTCCCGGACAGTCCTGATACCCTGGAGTCTGGTCCCAGACAGTCCTGATACCCCGGAGCCTGGTCCCAGACAGTCCTGATACCCCGGAGCCTGGTCCCAGACAGTCCTGATACCCTGGAGTCTGGTCCCAGACAGTCCTGATACCCCGGAGTCTGGTCCCGGACAGTCCTGATACCCCGGAGCCTGGTCCCAGACAGTCCTGATACCCCGGAGCCTGGTCCCAGACAGTCCTGATACCCCGGAGTCTGGTCCCGGACAGTCCTGATACCCCGGAGTCTGGTCCCAGACAGTCCTGATACCCCGGACCCTGGTCCCAGACAGTCCTGATACCCCGGAGTCTGGTCCCGGACAGTCCTGATACCCCGGAGTCTGGTCCCAGACAGTCCTGATACCCCGGAGCCTGGTCCCAGACAGTCCTGATACCCCGGAGCCTGGTCCCGGACAGTCCTGATACCCCGGAGTCTGGTCCCGGACAGTCCTGATACCCCGGAGTCTGGTCCCAGACAGTCCTGATACCCCAGAGCCTGGTCCCGGACAGCCCTGATACCCCGGAGTCTGGTCCCGGACTGTCCTGATACCCCGGAGTCTGGTCCCGGACTGTCCTGATACCCCGGAGTCTGGTCCCAGACAGTCCTGATACCCCGGAGTCTGGTCCCAGACAGCTCTGATACCCCGGAGTCTGGTCCCAGACAGCCCTGATTCCCTGGAGTCTGGTCCCGGACAGTCCTGATACCCCGGAGTCTGGTCCCGGACAGTCCTGATACCCCGGAGTCTGGTCCCGGACAGTCCTCATACCCTGGAGTCTGGTCCCAGACAGTCCTGATTCCCTGGAGTCTGGTCCCGGACAGTCCTGATACCCCGGAGTCTGGTCCCGGACAGTCCTGATTCCCTGGAGTCTGGTCCCGGACAGCCCTGATACCCCGGAGTCTGGTCCCAGACAGCCCTGATTCCCCGGAGTCTGGTCCCAGACAGTCCTGATACCCCGGAGTCTGGTCCCGGACAGTCCTGATACCCCAGAGTCTGGTCCCGGACAGTCCTGATACCCCGGAGTCTGGTCCCAGACAGTCCTGATACCCCGGAGTCTGGTCCCGGACAGTCCTGATACCCCGGAGTCTGGTCCCAGACAGTCCTGATACCCCGGAGTCTGGTCCCGGACAGTCCTGATACCCCGGAGTCTGGTCCCGGACAGTCCTGATACCCCGGAGTCTGGTCCCGGACAGTCCTGATACCCCGGAGTCTGGTCCCGGACAGTCCTGATACCCCAGAGTCTGGTCCCGGACAGTCCTGATACCCCGGAGTCTGGTCCCGGACAGTCCTGATACCCCGGAGTCTGGTACCAGACAGTCCTGATACCCCGGAGCCTGGTCCCGGACAGTCCTGATACCCCGGAGTCTGGTCCCGGACAGTCCTGATATCCGGAGTCTGGTCCCGGACAGTCCTGATACCCCGGAGCCTGGTCCCGGACAGTCCTGATATCCGGAGTCTGGTCCCAGACAGTCCTGATATCCGGAGTGTGGTACCAGACAGTCCTGATACCCCGGAGTCTGGTCCCGGACAGTCCTGATATCCGGAGTCTGGTCCCAGACAGTCCTGATACCCCGGAGCCTGGTCCCGGACAGTCCTGATACCCCGGAGTCTGGTCCCGGACAGTCCTGATACCCCGGAGTCTGGTCCCGGACAGTCCTGATACCCCGGAGTCTGGTCCCGGACAGTCCTGATTCCCGGAGTCTGGTCCCAGACAGTCCTGATACCCCGGAGTCTGGTCCCAGACAGTCCTGATACCCCGGAGCCTGGTCCCAGACAGTCCTGATACCCGGAGTCTGGTCCCAGACAGTCCTGATACCCCGGAGTCTGGTCCCGGACAGTCCTGATACCCCGGAGTCTGGTCCCGGAGAGTCCTGATACCCCGGAGCCTGGTCCCAGACAGTCCTGATACCCCGGAGTCTGGTCCCGGACAGTCCTGATATCCGGAGTCTGGTCCCGGACAGTCCTGATACCCCGGAGTCTGGTCCCGGACAGTCCTGATACCCCGGAGTCTGGTCCCGGACAGTCCTGATACCCCGGAGTCTGGTCCCAGACAGTCCTGATACTCCGGAGTCTGGTCCCGGACAGCCCTGATACCCCGGAGTCTGGTCCCGGACAGTCCTGATACCCCGGAGTCTGGTCCCAGACAGTCCTGATACCCCGGAGCCTGGTCCCAGACAGTCCTGATACCCGGAGTCTGGTCCCAGACAGCCCTGATACCCCGGAGTCTGGTCCCAGACAGTCCTGATACCCGGGAGCCTGGTCCCGGACAGTCCTGATACCCCGGAGTCTGGTCCCGGACAGTCCTGATACCCCGGAGCCTGGTCCCGGACAGTCCTGATACCCCGGAGTCTGGTCCCGGACAGTCCTGATACCCCGGAGTCTGGTCCCGGACAGTCCTGATAACCCGGAGTCTGGTCCCGGACAGTCCTGATACCCCGGAGCCTGGTCCCGGACAGTCCTGATACCCGGGAGCCTGGTCCCGGACAGTCCTGATACCCTGGAGTCTGGTCCCGGACAGCCCTGATACCCCGGAGTCTGGTCCCGGACAGTCCTGATACCCCGGAGCCTGGTCCCGGACAGTCCTGATACCCCGGAGTCTGGTCCCGGACAGTCCTGATACCCCGGAGTCTGGTCCCGGACAGTCCTGATACCCCAGAACCTGGTCCCGGACAGTCCTGATACCCCGGAGTCTGGTCCCAGACAGCCCTGATACCCCGGAGTCTGGTCCCGGACAGTCCTGATACCCCGGAGTCTGGTCCCGGACAGTCCTGATACCCCAGAACCTGGTCCCGGACAGTCCTGATACCCCGGAGTCTGGTCCCAGACAGCCCTGATACCCCGGAGTCTGGTCCCAGACAGTCCTGATACCCCGGACTCTGGTCCCAGACAGCCCTGATACCCCGGAGCCTGGTCCCAGACAGTCCTGATACCCCGGAGTCTGGTCCCGGACAGTCCTGATACCCCGGGACCTGGTCCCGGACAGTCCTGATACCCCGGAGTCTGGTCCCGGACAGTCCTGATACCCCGGAACCTGGTCCCGGACAGTCCTGATACCCCGGAGTCTGGTCCCGGACAGTCCTGATACCCCGGAACCTGGTCCCGGACAGTCCTGATACCCCGGAGTCTGGTCCCGGACAGTCCTGAAACCCCGGAGTCTGGTCCCAGACAGTCCTGATACCCCGGAGTCTGGTCCCGGACAGTCCTGATACCCCGGAACCTGGTCCCGGACAGTCCTGATACCCCGGAGTCTGGTCCCGGACAGTCCTGATACCCCGGAGTCTGGTCCCAGACAGTCCTGATACCCCGGAGCCTGGTCCCAGACAGTCCTGATACCCCGGAGTCTGGTCCCGGACAGTCCTGATACCCCGGGACCTGGTCCCGGACAGTCCTGATACCCCGGAGTCTGGTCCCGGACAGTCCTGATACCCCGGAACCTGGTCCCGGACAGTCCTGATACCCCGGAGTCTGGTCCCGGCAGTCCTGATACCCCGGAGTCTGGTCCCAGACAGTCCTGATACCCCGGAACCTGGTCCCGGACAGTCCTGATACCCCGGAGTCTGGTCCCAGACAGTCCTGATACCCCGGAACCTGGTCCCGGACAGTCCTGATACCCCGGAGTCTGGTCCCGGCAGTCCTGATACCCCAGAGCCTGGTCCCGGACAGTCCTGATACCCCGGAGTCTGGTCCCGGACAGTCCTGATACCCCGGAGTCTGGTCACGGATAGCCCTGATACCCGGAGTCTGCTCCCGGACAGTCCTGATACACCGGAGTCTGGTCCCGGACAGTCCTGATACCCCGGAGCCTGGTCCCGGACAGTCCTGATACCCCGGAGTCTGGTCCCAGACAGTCCTGATACCCCGGAGCCTGGTTCCAGACAGTCCTGATACCCCGGAGTCTGGTTCCAGACAGTCCTGATACCCCGGAGCCTGGTCCCGGACAGTCCTGATACCCCGGAGCCTGGTCACGGACAGCCCTGATACCCGGAGTCTGCTCCCGGACAGTCCTGATACACCGGAGTCTGGTCCCGGACAGTCCTGATACCCCGGAGCCTGGTTCCAGACAGTCTTGATACCCCGGAGTCTGGTTCCAGACAGTCCTGATACCCCGGAGCCTGGTCCCGGACAGTCCTGATACCCCGGAGTCTGGTCCCGGACAGCCCTGATATCCCGGAGTCTGGTCCCGGACAGTCCTGATACCCCGGAGTCTGGTCCCGGACAGTCCTGATACCCCGGAGTCTGGTCCCGGACAGTCCTGATACCCCGGAGTCTGGTCCCGGACAGTCCTGATACCCCGGAGTCTGGTCCCAGACAGCCCTGATATCCCGGAGTCTGGTCCCGGACAGTCCTGATACCCCGGAGTCTGGTCCCAGACAGCCCTGATACCCCGGAGTCTGGTCCCGGACAGTCCTGATACCCCGGAGTCTGGTCCCGGACAGTCCTGATACCCCGGAGTCTGGTCCCAGACAGCCCTGATACCCCGGAGTCTGGTCCCAGACAGCCCTGATACCCCTGAGTCTGGTCCCGGACAGTCCTGATACCCCGGAGTCTGGTCCCGGACAGTCCTGATACCCCGGAGTCTGGTCCCGGACAGTCCTGATACCCCGGAGCCTATTCCCAGACAGTCCTGATACCCCGGAGTCTGGTCCCGGACAGTCCTGATACCCCGGAGTCTGGTCCCGGACAGTCCTGATACCCCGGAGCCTGGTCCCAGACAGCCCTGATACCCCGGAGCCTGGTCCCAGACAGTCCTGATACCCCGGAGTCTGGTCCCAGACAGTCCTGATACCCCGGAGTCTGGTCCCGGACAGCCCTGATACCCCGGAGTCTGGTCCCAGACAGTCCTGATACCCCGGAGTCTGGTCTGGGACAGCCCTGATACCCCGGAGTCTGGTCCCGGACAGCCCTGATACCCCGGAGTCTGGTCCCAGACAGTCTTGATACCCCGGAGTCTGGTCCCGGACAGTCCTGATACCCCTGAGTCTGGTCCCGGACAGTCCTGATACCCCTGAGTCTGGTCCCGGACAGTCCTGATACCCCGGAGCCTGGTCCCGGACAGTCCTGATACCCCGGAGCCTGGTCCCAGACAGTCCTGATACCCCGGAGCCTGGTCCCAGACAGTCCTGATACCCCGGAGTCAGGTCCCAGACAGTCCTGATACCCCGGAGCCTGGTCCCAGACAGTCCTGATACCCCGGAGCCTGGTCCCGGACAGTCCTGATACCCCGGAGTCTGGGCCCAGACAGTCCTGATACCCCGGAGTCTGGTCCCGGACAGTTCTGATGCCCCGGAGTCTGGTCCCAGACAGTCCTGATACCCCGGAGTCTGGTCCCAGACAGTCCTGATACCCCGGAGTCTGGTCCCGGACAGCCCTGATACCCCGGAGTCTGGTCCGGGACAGCTCTGATACCCCGGAGTCTGGTCCCGGACAGCCCTGATACCCCGGAGTCTGGTCCCAGACAGTCCTGATACCCCGGAGTCTGGTCCCGGACAGTCCTGATACCCCGGAGTCTGGTCCCAGACAGTCCTGATACCCCGGAGTCTGGTCCCGGACAGTCCTGATACCCCGGAGTCTGGTCCCAGACAGCCCTGTTACCGTGGAGCCTGGTCCCAGACAGCCCTGATACCCCGGAGTCTGGTCCCGGACAGCCCTGATACCCCGGAGTCTGGTCCCAGACAGTCCTGATACCCCGGAGTCTGGTCCCAGACAGTCCTGATACTCCGGAGTCTGGTCCCGGACAGTCCTGATACCCCGGAGTCTGGTCCCGGACAGTCCTGATACCCCGGAGTCTGGTCCCGGACAGTTCTGATACCCCGGAGTCTGGTCCCGGACAGTCCTGATACCCCGGAGTCTGGTCCCGGACAGTCCTGATACCCCGGAGTCTGGTCCCGGACAGTCCTGATACCCCGGAGTCTGGTCCCGGACAGTCCTGATACCCCGGAGTCTGGTCCCAGACAGTCCTGATACCCCGGAGCCTGGTCCCGGACAGTCCTGATACCCCGGAGTCTGGTCCCAGACAGTCCTGACACCCCGGAGCCTGGTCCCGGACAGTCCTGATACCCCGGAGTCTGGTCCCAGACAGTCCTGATACCCCGGAGTCTGGTCCCGGACAGTCCTGATACCCCGGAGTCTGGTCCCGGACAGTCCTGATACCCCGGAGCCTGGTCCCGGACAGTCCTGATACCCCGGAGTCTGGTCCCAGACAGTCCTGATACCCCGGAGCCTGGTCCCGGACAGTCCTGATACCCCGGAGTCTGGTCCCAGACAGTCCTGATACCCCGGAGCCTGGTCCCAGACAGCCCTGATACCCCGGAGTCTGGTCCCGGACAGTCCTGATACCCCGGAGTCTGGTCCCGGACAGTCCTGATACCCCGGAGTCTGGTCCCGGACAGTCCTGATACCCCGGAGTCTGGTCCCGGACAGTCCTGATACCCCGGAGCCTGGTCCCGGACAGTCTTGATACCCCGGAGCCTGGTCCCGGACAGTCCTGATACCCCGGAGTCTGGTCCCGGACAGTACTGATACCCCGGAGTCTGGTCCCAGACAGTCCTGATACCCCAGAGTGTGGTCCCGGACAGTTCTGATACCCCGGAGTCTGGTCCCGGACAGTCCTGATACCCCGGAGCCTGGTCCCGGACAGTCCTGATACCCCGGAGTCTGGTCCCGGACAGTCCTGATACCCCGGAGTCTGGTCCCGGACATTCCTGATACCCCGGAGTCTGGTCCCAGACAGTCCTGATACCCCGGAGCCTGGTCCCGGACAGTCCTGATACCCCGGAGTCTGGTCCCAGACAGTCCTGATACCCCGGAGTCTGGTCCCGGACAGTCCTGATACCCCGGAGCCTGGTCCCGGACAGTCCTGTTAACCCGGAGCCTGGTCCCAGACAGTCCTGATACCCTGGAGTCTGGTCCCGGACAGCCCTGATACCCCGGAGTCTGGTCCCGGACAGTCCTTATACCCCGGAGTCTGGTCCCGGACAGTCCTTATACCCCGGAGTCTGGTCCCGGACAGTCCTGATACCCCGGAGTCTGGTCCCAGACAGTCCTGATACCCCGGAGTCTGGTCCCGGACAGTCCTGATACCCCGGAGTCTGATCCCGGACAGTCCTGATACCCCGGAGTCTGGTCCCAGACAGTCCTGATACCCCGGAGTCTGGTCCCGGACAGTCCTGATACCCCGGTGTCTGGTCCCGGACAGTCCTGATACCCCGGAGTCTGGTCCCGGACAGTCCTGATACCCCGGAGTCTGGTCCCAGACAGTCCTGATACCCCGGAGTCTGGTCCAAGACAGTCCTGATACCCCGGAGTCTGGTCCCGGACAGTCCTGATACCCCGGAGTCTGGTCCCGGACAGTCCTGATACCCCGGAGTCTGGTCCCGGACAGTCCTGATACCCTGGAGTCTGGTCCCAGACAGTCCTGATACCCCGGAGTCTGATCCCAGACAGTCCTGATACCCCGGAGTCTGGTCCCGGACAGCCCTGATACCCCGGAGCCTGGTCCCGGACAGTCCTGATACCCCGGAGTCTGGTCCCAGACAGTCCTGATACCCCGGAGTCTGGTCCCGGACAGTCCTGATACCCCGGAGCCTGGTCCCGGACAGTCCTGTTAACCCGGAGCCTGGTCCCAGACAGCCCTGATACCCCGGAGTCTGGTCCCAGACAGCCCTGATACCCCGGAGCCTGGTCCCAGACAGTCCTGATACCCTGGAGTCTGGTCCCGGACAGCCCTGATACCCCGGAGTCTGGTCCCGGACAGTCCTTATACCCCGGAGTCTGGTCCCGGACAGTCCTGATACCCCGGAGTCTGGTCCCAGACAGTCCTGATACCCCGGAGTCTGGTCCCGGACAGTCCTGATACCCCGGAGTCTGATCCCGGACAGTCCTGATACCCCGGAGTCTGGTCCCAGACAGTCCTGATACCCCGGAGTCTGGTCCCGGACAGTCCTGATACCCCGGTGTCTGGTCCCGGACAGTCCTGATACCCCGGAGTCTGGTCCCGGACAGTCCTGATACCCCGGAGTCTGGTCCCGGACAGTCCTGATACCCTGGAGTCTGGTCCCAGACAGTCCTGATACCCCGGAGTCTGATCCCAGACAGTCCTGATACCCCGGAGTCTGGTCCCGGACAGCCCTGATACCCCGGAGTCTGGTCCCGGACAGTCCTGATACCCCGGAGTCTGGTCCCGGACAGTCCTGATACCCCGGAGCCTGGTCCCGGACAGTCCTGATACCCCGGAGCCTGGTCCCGGACAGTCCTGATACCCCGGAGTCTGGTCCCAGACAGTCCTGATACCCCAGAGTGTGGTCCCGGACAGTCCTGATACCCGGAGTCTGGTCCCGGACAGTCCTGATACCCCGGAGCCTGGTCCCGGACAGTCCTGATACCCCGGAGTCTGGTCCCGGACATTCCTGATACCCCGGAGTCTGGTCCCAGACAGTCCTGATACCCCGGAGCCTGGTCCCGGACAGTCCTGATACCCCGGAGTCTGGTCCCAGACAGTCCTGATACCCCGGAGTCTGGTCCCGGACAGTCCTGATACCCCGGAGCCTGGTCCCGGACAGTCCTGTTAACCCGGAGCCTGGTCCCAGACAGCCCTGATACCCCGGAGTCTGGTCCCAGACAGCCCTGATACCCCGGAGCCTGGTCCCAGACAGTCCTGATACCCTGGAGTCTGGTCCCGGACAGCCCTGATACCCCGGAGTCTGGTCCCGGACAGTCCTTATACCCCGGAGTCTGGTCCCGGACAGTCCTGATACCCCGGAGTCTGGTCCCAGACAGTCCTGATACCCCGGAGTCTGGTCCCAGACAGTCCTGATACCCCGGAGTCTGGTCGCGGAGAGCCCTGATACCCCGGAGTCTGGTCCCGGACAGTCCTGATACCCCGGAGTCTGGTCCCGGACAGTCCTGATACCCCGGAGTCTGGTCCCGGACAGTCCTGATACCCCGGAGTCTGGTCCCAGACAGCCCTGATACCCTGGTGTCTGGTCCCGGACAGTCCTGATACCCCGGAGTCTGGTCCCTGACAGTCCTGATACCCCGGAGTCTGGTCCCGGACAGTCCTGATACCCCGCAGTCTGGTCCCGGACAGCCCTGATACCCCGGAGTCTGGTCCCTGACAGTCCTGATACCCCGGAGTCTGGTCCCGGATAGTCCTGATACCCCGCAGTCTGGTCCCGGACAGCCCTGATACCCCGGAGTCTGGTCCCAGACAGTCCTGATACCCCGGAGTCTGGTCCCGGACAGTCCTGATTCCCCGGAGTCTGGTCCCAGACAGTCCTGATTCCCCGGAGCCTGGTCCCAGACAGTCCTGTTACCCCGGAGTCTGGTCCCAGACAGTCCTGATACCCCGGAGTCTGGTCCCAGACAGTCCTGATTCCCCGGAGCCTGGTCCCAGACAGCCCTGATACCCCGGAGTCTGGTCCCAGACAGTCCTGATTCCCCGGAGCCTGGTCCCAGACAGCCCTGATACCCCGGAGTCTGGTCCCAGACAGCCCTGATACCCCGGAGTCTGGTCCCGGACAGTCCTGATACCCCGGAGTCTGGTCCCGGACAGTCCTGATACCCCGGAGTCTGGTCCCGGACAGCCCTGATACCCAGGAGTCTGGTCCCAGACAGCCCTGATACCCCGGAGTCTGGTCCCAGACAGTCCTGATACCCCGGAGTCTGGTCCCGGACAGTCCTTATACCCCGGAGTCTGGTCCCGGACAGTCCTGATACCCCGGAGTCTGGTCCCAGACTGTCCTGATACCCCGGAGTCTGGTCCCAGACAGTCCTGATACCCTGGAGCCTGGTCCCAGACAGCCCTGATACCCCGGAGCCTGGTCCCGGACAGTCCTGATACCCCGGAGTCTGGTCCCAGACTGTCCTGATACCCCGGAGTCTGGTCCCAGACAGTCCTGATACCCTGGAGCCTGGTCCCAGACAGTCCTGATACCCTGGAGTCTTCTCCCGGACAGCCCTGATACCCCGGAGTCTGGTCCCAGACAGTCCTGATACCCCAGAGTCTGGTCCCAGACAGCCCTGATACCCAGGAGTCTGGTCCCGGACAGCCCTGATACCCCGAAGTCTGGTCCCAGACAGTCCTGATACACCGGAGTCTGGTCCCAGACAGCCCTGATACCCCGGAGTCTGGTCCCGGACAGCCCTGATACCCCGGAGTCTGGTCCCAGACAGTCCTGATACCCCGGAGTCTGGTCCCGGACAGTCCTGATACCCCGGAGTCTGGTCCCGGACAGTCCTGATACCCCGGAGTCTGGTCCCGGACAGTCCTGATACCCCGGAGTCTGGTCCCGGACAGTCCTGATACCCCGGAGTCTGGTCCCAGACAGTCCTGATACCCTGGAGTCTGGTCCCGGACAGTCCTGATACCCCGGAGTCTGGTCCCGGACAGTCCTGATTCCCCGGAGCCTGGTCCCAGACAGCCCTGATACCCCGGAGTCTGGTCCCAGACAGTCCTGATACCCCGCAGTCTGGTCCCGGACAGCCCTGATACCCCGGAGTCTGGTCCCAGACAGTCCTGATACCCCGGAGTCTGGTCCCAGACAGTCCTGATTCCCCGGAGCCTGGTCCCAGACAGTCCTGTTACCCCGGAGTCTGGTCCCAGACAGTCCTGATACCCCGGAGTCTGGTCCCAGACAGTCCTGATTCCCCGGAGCCTGGTCCCAGACAGTCCTGATACCCCGGAGTCTGGTCCCGGACAGTCCTGATACCCCGGAGTCTGGTCCCAGACAGCCCTGATACCCCGGAGTCTGGTCCCAGACAGCCCTGATACCCCGGAGTCTGGTCCCGGACAGTCCTGATACCCCGGAGTCTGGTCCCGGACAGTCCTGATACCCCGGAGTCTGGTCCCGGACAGCCCTGATACCCAGGAGTCTGGTCCCAGACAGCCCTGATACCCCGGAGTCTGGTCCCAGACAGTCCTGATACCCCGGAGTCTGGTCCCGGACAGTCCTTATACCCCGGAGTCTGGTCCCGGACAGTCCTGATACCCCGGAGTCTGGTCCCAGACTGTCCTGATACCCCGGAGTCTGGTCCCAGACAGTCCTGATACCCTGGAGCCTGGTCCCAGACAGCCCTGATACCCCGGAGCCTGGTCCCGGACAGTCCTGATACCCCGGAGTCTGGTCCCAGACTGTCCTGATACCCCGGAGTCTGGTCCCAGACAGTCCTGATACCCTGGAGCCTGGTCCCAGACAGTCCTGATACCCTGGAGTCTGGTCCCGGACAGTCCTGATACCCCAGAGTCTGGTCCCAGACAGCCCTGATACCCAGGAGTCTGGTCCCGGACAGCCCTGATACCCCAGAGTCTGGTCCCGGACAGTCCTGATACCCCGGAGTCTGGTCCCGGACAGCCCTGATACCCCGGAGTCTGGTCCCAGACAGTCCTGATACACCGGAGTCTGGTCCCAGACAGACCTGATACCCCGGAGTCTGGTCCCGGACAGTCCTGATACCCCGGAGTCTGGTCCCGGACAGTCCTGATACCCCGGAGTCTGGTCCCAGACAGCCCTGATACCGCGGAGTCTGGTCCCGGACAGTCCTGATACCCCGGAGTCTGGTCCCGGACAGTCCTGATACCCCGGAGTCTGGTCCCAGACAGCCCTGATACCCCGGAGTCTGGTCCCGGACAGTCCTGATACTCCGGAGCCTAATCCCGGACAGCCCTGATACCCCGGAGCCTGGTCCCGGACAGTCCTGATACTCCGGAGCCTAATCCCGGACAGCCCTGATACCCCGGAGCCTGGTCCCGGACAGTCCTGATACCCCGGAGTCTGGTCCCGGACAGTCCTGATACCCCGGAGTCTGGTCCCGGACAGCCCTGATACCCCGGTGTCTGCTCCCGGACAGTCCTGATACTCCGGAGCCTAATCCCGGACAGCCCTGATACCCCGGAGCCTGGTCCCGGACAGTCCTGATACCCCGGAGTCTGGTCCCGGACAGTCCTGATACCCCGGTGTCTGGTCCCGGACAGTCCTGATACCCCGGAGTCTGGTCCCGGACAGTCCTGATACCCCGGTGTCTGGTCCCGGACAGTCCTGATACCCCGGTGTCTGGTCCCGGACAGTCCTGATACCCCGGTGTCTGGTCCCGGACAGTCCTGATACCCCGGAGTCTGGTCCCGGACAGTCCTGATACCCCGGTGTCTGGTCCCAGACAGCCCTGATACCCCGGAGTCTGGTCCCAGACAGACCTGATACCCCGGAGCCTGGTCCCGGACAGTCCTGATACCCCGGTGTCTGGTCCCGGACAGTCCTGATACCCCGGAGTCTGGTCCCGGACAGTCCTGATACCCCGGAGTCTGGTCCCGGACAGTCCTGATACCCCGGAGACTGGTCCCGGACAGTCCTGATACCCCGGAGTCTGGTCCCGGACAGTCCTGATACCCCGGAGTCTGGTCCCGGACAGCCCTGATATCCCGGAGTCTGGTCCCGGACAGCCCTGATACCCCGGAGTCTGGTCCCAGACAGCCCTGATACCCCGGAGTCTGGTCCCGGACAGCCCTGATACCCCGGAGTCTGGTCCCGGACAGCCCTGATACCCCGGAGTCTGGTCCCGGACAGTCCTGATACCCCGGAGTCTGGTCCCGGACAGTCCTGATACCCCGGAGTCTGGTCCCGGACAGTCCTGATACCCCGGAGTCTGGTCCCGGACAGTCCTGATACCCCGGAGTCTGGTCCCAGACAGCCCTGATACCGCGGAGTCTGGTCCCGGACAGTCCTGATACCCCGGAGTCTGGTCCCGGACAGTCCTGATACCCCGGAGTCTGGTCCCAGACAGCCCTGATACCCCGGAGTCTGGTCCCGGACAGTCCTGATACTCCGGAGCCTAATCCCGGACAGCCCTGATACCCCGGAGCCTGGTCCCGGACAGTCCTGATACTCCGGAGCCTAATCCCGGACAGCCCTGATACCCCGGAGCCTGGTCCCGGACAGTCCTGATACCCCGGAGTCTGGTCCCGGACAGTCCTGATACCCCGGAGTCTGGTCCCGGACAGCCCTGATACCCCGGTGTCTGCTCCCGGACAGTCCTGATACTCCGGAGCCTAATCCCGGACAGCCCTGATACCCCGGAGCCTGGTCCCGGACAGTCCTGATACCCCGGAGTCTGGTCCCGGACAGTCCTGATACCCCGGTGTCTGGTCCCGGACAGTCCTGATACCCCGGAGTCTGGTCCCGGACAGTCCTGATACCCCGGTGTCTGGTCCCGGACAGTCCTGATACCCCGGTGTCTGGTCCCGGACAGTCCTGATACCCCGGTGTCTGGTCCCGGACAGTCCTGATACCCCGGAGTCTGGTCCCGGACAGTCCTGATACCCCGGTGTCTGGTCCCAGACAGCCCTGATACCCCGGAGTCTGGTCCCAGACAGACCTGATACCCCGGAGCCTGGTCCCGGACAGTCCTGATACCCCGGTGTCTGGTCCCGGACAGTCCTGATACCCCGGAGTCTGGTCCCGGACAGTCCTGATACCCCGGAGTCTGGTCCCGGACAGTCCTGATACCCCGGAGTCTGGTCCCGGACAGTCCTGATACCCCGGAGTCTGGTCCCGGACAGTCCTGATACCCCGGAGTCTGGTCCCGGACAGCCCTGATACCCCGGAGTCTGGTCCCAGACAGCCCTGATACCCCGGAGTCTGGTCCCAGACAGTCCTGATACCCCGGAGTCTGGTCCCAGACAGTCCTGATACCCCGGAGTCTGGTCCCGGACAGTCCTGATACCTCGGAGCCTGGCCCGGACAGTCCTGATACCCCGGAGTCTGGTCCCGGACAGTCCTGATACCCCGGAGTCTGGTCCCAGACAGTCCTGATACCCCGGAGTCTGGTCCCGGACAGTCCTGATATCCCGGAGTCTGGTCCCGGACAGCCCTGATACCCCGGAGTCTGGTCCCAGACAGCCCTGATACCCCGGAGTCTGGTCCCGGACAGCCCTGATACCCCGGAGTCTGGTCCCGGACAGCCCTGATACCCCGGAGTCTGGTCCCGGACAGTCCTGATACCCCGGAGTCTGGTCCCGGACAGTCCTGATACCCCGGAGTCTGGTCCCGGACAGCCCTGATACCCCGGAGTCTGGTCCCGGACAGTCCTGATACCCCGGAGTCTGGTCCCGGACAGTCCTGATACCCCGGTGTCTGGTCCCGGACAGTCCTGATACCCCGGAGTCTGGTCCCGGACAGTCCTTATACCCCGGAGTCTGGTCCCGGACAGTCCTGATACCCCGGAGTCTGGTCCCGGACAGTCCTGATACCCCGGAGTCTGGTCCCAGACAGTCCTGATACCCCGGAGTCTGGTCCCGGACAGTCCTGATACCCCGGTGTCTGGTCCCGGACAGTCCTGATACCCCGGAGTCTGGTCCCGGACAGTCCTGATACCCCGGTGTCTGGTCCCAGACAGCCCTGATACCCCGGAGTCTGGTCCCAGACAGACCTGATACCCCGGAGCCTGGTCCCGGACAGTCCTGATACCCCGGTGTCTGGTCCCGGACAGTCCTGATACCCCGGAGTCTGGTCCCGGACAGTCCTGATACCCCGGAGTCTGGTCCCGGACAGTCCTGATACCCCGGAGTCTGGTCCCGGACAGTCCTGATACCCCGGAGTCTGGTCCCGGACAGTCCTGATACCCCGGAGTCTGGTCCCGGACAGCCCTGATATCCCGGAGTCTGGTCCCGGACAGCCCTGATACCCCGGAGTCTGGTCCCAGACAGCCCTGATACCCCGGAGTCTGGTCCCGGACAGCCCTGATACCCCGGAGTCTGGTCCCGGACAGCCCTGATACCCCGGAGTCTGGTCCCGGACAGTCCTGATACCCCGGAGTCTGGTCCCGGACAGTCCTGATACCCCGGAGTCTGGTCCCGGACAGTCCTGATACCCCGGAGTCTGGTCCCGGACAGTCCTGATACCCCGGAGTCTGGTCCCAGACAGCCCTGATACCGCGGAGTCTGGTCCCGGACAGTCCTGATACCCCGGAGTCTGGTCCCGGACAGTCCTGATACCCCGGAGTCTGGTCCCAGACAGCCCTGATACCCCGGAGTCTGGTCCCGGACAGTCCTGATACTCCGGAGCCTAATCCCGGACAGCCCTGATACCCCGGAGCCTGGTCCCGGACAGTCCTGATACTCCGGAGCCTAATCCCGGACAGCCCTGATACCCCGGAGCCTGGTCCCGGACAGTCCTGATACCCCGGAGTCTGGTCCCGGACAGTCCTGATACCCCGGAGTCTGGTCCCGGACAGCCCTGATACCCCGGTGTCTGCTCCCGGACAGTCCTGATACTCCGGAGCCTAATCCCGGACAGCCCTGATACCCCGGAGCCTGGTCCCGGACAGTCCTGATACCCCGGAGTCTGGTCCCGGACAGTCCTGATACCCCGGTGTCTGGTCCCGGACAGTCCTGATACCCCGGAGTCTGGTCCCGGACAGTCCTGATACCCCGGTGTCTGGTCCCGGACAGTCCTGATACCCCGGTGTCTGGTCCCGGACAGTCCTGATACCCCGGTGTCTGGTCCCGGACAGTCCTGATACCCCGGAGTCTGGTCCCGGACAGTCCTGATACCCCGGTGTCTGGTCCCAGACAGCCCTGATACCCCGGAGTCTGGTCCCAGACAGACCTGATACCCCGGAGCCTGGTCCCGGACAGTCCTGATACCCCGGTGTCTGGTCCCGGACAGTCCTGATACCCCGGAGTCTGGTCCCGGACAGTCCTGATACCCCGGAGTCTGGTCCCGGACAGTCCTGATACCCCGGAGTCTGGTCCCGGACAGTCCTGATACCCCGGAGTCTGGTCCCGGACAGTCCTGATACCCCGGAGTCTGGTCCCGGACAGCCCTGATACCCCGGAGTCTGGTCCCAGACAGCCCTGATACCCCGGAGTCTGGTCCCAGACAGTCCTGATACCCCGGAGTCTGGTCCCAGACAGTCCTGATACCCCGGAGTCTGGTCCCGGACAGTCCTGATACCTCGGAGCCTGGCCCGGACAGTCCTGATACCCCGGAGTCTGGTCCCGGACAGTCCTGATACCCCGGAGTCTGGTCCCAGACAGTCCTGATACCCCGGAGTCTGGTCCCGGACAGTCCTGATATCCCGGAGTCTGGTCCCGGACAGCCCTGATACCCCGGAGTCTGGTCCCAGACAGCCCTGATACCCCGGAGTCTGGTCCCGGACAGCCCTGATACCCCGGAGTCTGGTCCCGGACAGCCCTGATACCCCGGAGTCTGGTCCCGGACAGTCCTGATACCCCGGAGTCTGGTCCCGGACAGTCCTGATACCCCGGAGTCTGGTCCCGGACAGCCCTGATACCCCGGAGTCTGGTCCCGGACAGTCCTGATACCCCGGAGTCTGGTCCCGGACAGTCCTGATACCCCGGAGTCTGGTCCCGGACAGTCCTTATACCCCGGAGTCTGGTCCCGGACAGTCCTGATACCCCGGTGTCTGGTCCCGGACAGTCCTGATACCCCGGAGTCTGGTCCCGGACAGTCCTTATACCCCGGAGTCTGGTCCCGGACAGTCCTGATACCCCGGAGTCTGGTCCCGGACAGTCCTGATACCCCGGAGTCTGGTCCCAGACAGTCCTGATACCCCGGAGTCTGGTCCCGGACAGTCCTGATACCCCGGAGTCTGGTCCCGGACAGTCCTGATACCCCGGAGTCTGGTCCCGGACAGTCCTGATACCCCGGAGTCTGGTCCCAGACAGTCCTGATACCCCGGAGTCTGGTCCCAGACAGTCCTGATACCCCGGAGTCTGGTCCCGGACAGTCCTGATACCCCGGAGCCTGGTCCCGGACAGTCCTGATAACCCGGAGCCTGGTCCCAGACAGCCCTGATACCCCGGAGTCTGGTCCCAGACAGTCCTGATACCCCGGAGCCTGGTCCCGGACAGTCCTGATAACCCGGAGCCTGGTCCCGGACAGCCCTGATACCCCGGAGCCTGGTCCCAGACAGTCCTGATACCCTGGAGTCTGGTCCCGGACAGCCCTGATACCCCGGAGTCTGGTCCCAGACAGTCCTGATACCCCGGAGCCTGGTCCCAGACAGTCCTTATACCCCGGAGTCTGGTCCCGGACAGTCCTGATACCCCGGAGTCTGGTCCCGGACAGTCCTGATACCCCGGAGTCTGGTCCCAGACAGTCCTGATACCCCGGAGCCTGGTCCCAGACAGTCCTTATACCCCGGAGTCTGGTCCCGGACTGTCCTGATACCCCGGAGTCTGGTCCCGGACAGTCCTGATACCCCGGAGTCTGGTCCCGGACAGTCCTAATACCCCGGAGTCTGGTCCCAGACAGTCCTGATACCCCGGAGTCTGGTCCCAGACAGTCCTGATACCCCGGAGTCTGGTCCCAGACAGTCCTACCACCCTAGATCCTGGTCCTTGGACGGTGCAGCAAGTTAAAGAAGCGTCAGTGAAATTTTCAATAACTCAATGTTTTCATCAATGAACAGATCATGTCTATCTTGCCTCATCTTATTCCAACATTTAAATCCATATTTGATCACTGCTATTATGCCAGTATTAAAGTGCCTCCTGTTCTCATTACAGTCGCTGTTAAAATTAAATGCTTTTTTTCAGAGTTAATCACCTTGAAATAAACCTTCCATTGATGGCATATGTTGTGTCAGGAAATGAAATTTTTATTTCAGTGTGGGAGATTGATGATCATTTCAGGCTAGGCTCTGATGTGGATCCATCAATCTGATTTTGCTTCTGTCCATCTCATATCCTTTCTGTTCCTCACCTCTGTAAGTTGCTGCATTTCTAATGAGCAGTGATGCAGGCTGGGCAGAGGAGTGTTAGATCTATGAATGCTCCTAGTGCCTGCAGCACACGGAGCTGACCTTGTGTGAATGAGTGAGGTCAAGTCACTAAGAACACTCATGGCTACCAGGGCATGACGAGGTGGAGAAACACCAGAATGTGGAACTGGCTGTCTACGTTACAGATCTGATGGAGATTCTCTTTGCTCTTTGCTGCTGTCCTTGGACAAGAAGTGACCACAGCTGAGCATCCGAGTTCATTTCCTCTGGTCAATGGGGCAGCTGTCAGGACATTGTCCTGGGTAAGAGCATCTTTGTAGAGAAGAGGCCACACCAAGGCCAGAGCAGTGAGGTGGCAGTGAGTATCCAAACTGAGTGCAGAGGAGGTTTACTCGGCTGATACCGGAGTTGAGGGGGTTGAGCTATGAGGGGAGGCTGAATAAACTAGGATTGTACTCGTTAGAGTTTAGAAGAATGAGGGGAGATCTCATTGAGACGTATAAGATGATGAATGGGATGGATAGGATAGAGGTGGAGAGACTCTTCCCGCTCAAAAAAGACAGTAGGACTAGGGGGCACAGCCTCAAGATAAAGGGGAGGCGGTTTAGAACGGAGTTGAGGAGGAACTTCTTCACTCAAAGGGTGGTGAATCTCTGGAATTCTCTGCCCGTTGAAGTGGTGGAGGCTGCCTCGCTAAATATTTTTAAGACGCGGGTTGATGGGTTTTTGATAAGAGAAGGGATTAAGGGTTATGGGGAGAGGGCGGGAAGGTGGAGCTGAGTCACGACAGATCAGCCATGATCTTATTGAATGGCGGGGCAGGCTCGAAGGGCTAGATGGCCTACTCCTGCTCCTATTTCTTATGTTCTTATGAAATCGGTTGAAGATTGGATAGTGGTTTCCAAATGTTCAGACAAGAGGTTCTGGGAGGGTTGAACAACTTGGAGCCTCCAATGGGTACGCAGCTGCTCAGAACCTGTGTCCACACCCACTCCAGCACCATAAACTGCTGAAGGTTCACCTGCCCCTGACCAGGAGGGTCTGAGACTGAACCCCACCCAGATCATCACAGAGTTGGGGTCCTCCTCTGCTGTGGATAGCGGGGCTGCATCAGATAGGGGTTGGAAAGTTCAAAGTATTTTAATTACCTCAGGGTGATGGGTGTTCCGTTGCTGTGAATAAATTGAAAACCATTCTGTAGGTTTGTAAACATTATATTCAGATTAAAGGTTTTTGGGTTTTGAATCTTTGACGCTCACTGTTTTTACAGATGCCCCACAGAAAGCATTCTTTCTGGGTGTATCACAGCTCTGTCTGGGCTCCTGCTCTGCCCAAGACCACAAGGAATTACAAAGGGTCATGAATGTAGCCCAATCCATCACACAAACCAACCTCCCATCCATTGACTCTGTCCACATTTCCCGCTGCCTCGGGGAAAAGCAGCCGGGATAATTAAGGACCCCACGCACCCCGGACATTTTCTCTTCCATCTTCTTCCGTTGGGGAAAAGATACAAAATTCTGAAGTCACGGACCAACTAACTCAGGAACAGCTTCTCCCTGCTGCTGTGACTTTTGAATGGACCTGCCTAGAATTAAGTTGATCTTTCTCCACCTGAGCTATGACTGCAAAGCTACATTCTGCACTCTCTCCTTTCCCTCTCTATGAACGGTATACTCTGTCTGTATAATGCACAAGAAACAATACTTTTCACTAATATATGTGACAATAATAAATCAAATCAACAAAATCAATTTGCAATTCTCTTATTCCGAGGTTCAGCTTTCCTCACACCCTGTGTCCCTGTTTAATGTGATATCACCCTCAGTGCCACTCGGTAACGTACCTTTGTGTGTTGTCAGGGCGATGTGTGTAATTCATTAACTGGAGTGCTCAATGGACGAGTTTTCAACTCTTCGTCTTCAAGAGACAGGAATGGCTGCGAAAGGCTCATTAACTGTGAAACTGTCTCCGTAACTGTGATTCCTGACTGGTGTCCCAAAAGATATGGAGCGTTTTTACCGGCTCTCTGCACTGGTCGACTGGCATGGCGAGCCGGAAAGATTGTGCACAATGCCAAAAATCCAGTTCACGCACAATCACCTCGCATGCAGTCTTCCCAACCTGCTCTGCCGTGAGATCAGCTCTGCACTGAGAAAGGATACAGAGTCTATTTGAATGGGATTAAATATATTTCAATGCCATTAGTGCACCCAGGACAGCATCTTCCAGTCTGCCAGACACATCCCCCTCAGAGCCCGCCCACTGTCAAGTAAGGAATCACAGAATCCCGACAGTGCAATGGAGGCCATTCAGCCCATCGATCTGCGCCAACTCTCTGGCAGACTATCTTACCCAAGCCCACCCTGTCCCTGTAACCTCACATATTTACTCCCCCATAACCAGCACATCTCTGGAGCAGCCAGAGGAAACCCACACAGACACGGGGGGAATGTTTTTTTCTCTCCCACCTCTTCTCCAAGGATGAGTTTTATTAATGCAGAAGTGTAGAGATTGAGGGTGTCCTGGGACTGCAGTGAGGAGTGTGAATTATTACTGCAGTGATTTGCAAACTGTACGTCTCCGGTGCTCAGTTCCGTTTTGCCATGTTAATGAGCAAGGTTACAAAACTTCCCATCTGAAGGGTATTAAACACTCGGTGAGAGCAGAGGGCAGTTGATCTTTGATGAGGTGAGTGTGGGCTGGAAGCGGGTTTGGAAACAGCATGGGGGCTATCACACTCACCTTTCAATTAGCACCTCACTCCAAAGCCAGGCTGTATTCCCTCATTGCCGCAGCCTTTCTCCACATGTTTCCATCCGGAATAGCTTCACATTTTAATGATGTGAAATGAAGTTGTGTTTGATGCAGAATGCTCAGCTGTGTGAACTGGAACTTCAGTAATTTAACCGGTCCATCAGCTCGACATCAAAACCAGAAGGAGGAGAAGGCCATTCGGCCCTTCGAGCTGCTCCACCATCCATCTTGATCATAGAACATAGAACCCTACAGTGCAGAAACAGGCCCTTCGGCCCATCGAGCCTGCACCGAACACAATCCCACCCAGACCCTATCCCCATATCCCTACACATTTACCTGCTAATCCCTCTAACCTACACATCCCAGGACACTAAGGGGCAATTTTAGCATAGCCAATGAACCTAACCCGCACATCTTTGGACTGTGGGAGGAAACCGGAGCACCCGGAGAAAACCCACGCAGACACGAGGAGAATGTGCAAACTCCACACAGGCAGTGACCCGAGCCGGGAATCGAACCCAGGACCCTGGAGCTGTGAAGCAGCAGTGCTAACCACTGTGCTACCGTGCCACCCAAAGATCATGGCTGATCTTTGAATTCAATATCCTGATTCCCCCTCCCCTCCCATATCCTTTCATTCCTTCAGCCCCAAGATCTAATTTCTTCTTGAAATCAGACAATGTTTTGGCCTCAACTACTTTCTGTGGGAGTGAATTCCACACACTCACCATCCTCTGGGTGAAGAAATTTCTCCTCATCTCAGTTCTAAAAGATTTACGCACCATCCTATTCTAAACTCCAGTGAATATAATCCAAACTGATTTAATTTCTCCTCATATGACAGACCTGCCATCCCAGGAATCAGCCTGGTAAATCTTCGCTGTGCTCCCTCTATAGCAAGGACATCCTTCCTCAGGTAAAGAGACCAAAACTGCTCACAATATTCCAGGTGTGGCCTCACTAACACTCTGTACAATTGCAGTAAAACATCCCTATCCCTGTACTCAAATCCTCTCACTATGAAGGCCAACATACCACTTGCCTTCCTTGCTGCCTGCTGTACCTGCTGCTTACTTTTAGTGACTGATGTACGAAGACTTGAGGGTTTGATATAAGAGGTAACTGTTTCTCTCAGCCTGCCCAGCTGTACTACTGTGCTGCAACTTTCAGTTTTATTGAATTTGTAGACGCAAAAACCCAGCTTGCAGGTGCAGCAGGTGGTCAGAAAGGCGAATGGGATGCTGGCCTTCATAGCGAGGGGGATTGAACATAAAAGTAGGGAGGTCTTGCTGCAGCTGTATAGGGCATTGGTGAGGCCGCAGCTGGAGTACTGTGTGCAGTTTTGGGCGCCGCACCTGCGCAAGGATATTTTGGCCCTGGAGGGAGTGCAGACGAGGTTTACTAGGCTGATATCGGAGTTGAGGGGATTGAGCTATGAGGAGAGGCTGAATAAACTGGGCTTGTACTCGTTAGAGTTTAGAAGAATGAGGGGAGAACTCATTGAGACGTATAAGATGATGAATGGGATGGATAGGATAGAGGTGGAGAGACTCTTCCCGCTCAAAAAAGACAGTAGGACTAGGGGGCACAGCCTCAAGATAAAGGAGGGGCGTTTTAGAACGGAGTTGAGGAGGAACTTCTTCACCCAAAGGGTGGTGAATCTCTGGAATTCTCTGCCCGTTGAAGTGGTGGAGGCTGCCTCGCTAAATATTTTTAAGACGCGGGTTGATGGGTTTTTGATAAGAGAAGGGATTAAGGGTTATGGTGAGAGGGCGGGAAGGTGGAGCTGAGTCACGACAGATCAGCCATGATCTTATTGAATGGCGGGGCAGGCTCGAAGGGCCAGATGGCCTACTCCTGCTCCTATTTCTTATGTTCTTATGTTCTTATGTATGTAATTAAATATTGGACAGGATTTTACGGCTCGCTCAATCCGAGACTGGAAAATTCCCATTGTCCGCCTCTCGCCCGCTCCTGTTCCGTGGCGGGTGGGCAGTAGAATTACGGCTGTTGCATCATCGAACCCAAATCTGTGCAGCAACAGGAAGAGTCTTTGAAAGTTGCAAACTTGGGATAAAGAATCCAGTTGCCTGGAGGTTTAATATCGGGATCATGTGGATTATATAAATGTGTGCTTAACTCAGGAAAAGAACAAATCAGCAACAAACAAACCAATCAGGTTGTTCGACTTGCTGTTTCTGTTGACTTTCAGCATCATCCCGATGTCTTACTGATTATCCTGTAAAACAAATTGTTTTTAAGAAAAGGGACTTAAAGTCCTAGAGTTATAACAGAAGGAGGTCATTCAGGCCATCAAATTCATACTGTGTTGTTGGTAAAATCAATACCTCTGAACTGTGAGTGAGTCAAAGTACAGTTATTACAAAAACTTTTGGGAGAAGTTAGTTCCTAAAGCGGTCTGCCAGACTTCTCCCTGAATACAAGTGAGTGTGGATATTTATACAGTATAGTTCCCAGCTCCAGTCACGATCGCAGTTCCCAGGCTCCAGTCACGATCGCAGTTCCCAGCTCCAGTCACGATCACAGTTCCCAGCTCCAGTCACGATCGCAGTTCCCAGGCCCCAGTCACGATCACAGTTCCCAGGCCCCAGTCACGATCACAGTTCCCAGCTCCAGTCACGATCGCAGTTCCCAGGCCCCAGTCACGATCACAGTTCCCAGCCCCAGTCACGATCACAGTTCCCAGCTCCAGTCACGATCGCAGTTCCTTCCTTCAGGTGACTTGTGTGGTCGTGGCTGTCTCAGCACGATTCCTCCTTTCAAACAGCTGTTATCGAGCTTCAGCATCTGTAGCTGTTTAGCTATGTTTAGTTAACACACAAGCCTGCACAGACAGATAGGGTTTGCAATGCTCTTGCACAAATTCCAGGCACAAAATTCATTAACCCTTTCCCTTCTTCATAAACTGGCTGTCTGCTACACCTTTGCTAGCCTAGCTTTACCAAAGGAAGGGAAATGTTTTGAGCTCCAGTCACAGAGGCCATTCAACACTACCAGGATGTTGCCTGGCACGGAGGGGCTGGGTTACGAGGAAAGGTTGGAGAAACTGGGACTGTTCTCCTTGGAAAGACGGAGCTTAATAGAGGTATATAAGATACTGAAGGGAATAGATAGAGTCAATAGTGAGGGACTGCTCCCTAGACTGGGTACAAATACGAGAGGTCATGATTTAAGGGTGAGGGGGGAGAGGTATAATTTGGAGGTGAGAGGAAGGTTCTTTACGCAGAGAGTTGTGGGGGTCTGGAACGCGCTACCGAGTAGGGTGGTGGAGGCAGGAACATTGGACTCGTTTAAGGTTCAGTTAGATAGGCACATGAGTGAAACGAGGATGGAGGGTTATGGTAGGGGATATTAAATAAGGGTTAGAACCTCGGGAGACACCAGAAATGCAGGCTTGTGATTAATGTTTTTGTCTTTTATTCCGCAGGTGGAGGTCCACCTCGTTGTCAAACGAGGGGCATGCACACGGTGGGTCGTGCGTGGGCTGCTCTTGGAAGTTCCGGGAGTGGCCTAGTACTTCATGTCGGTGTGTGTGCTTGATCCTGGACCGGTAGACGGGCGCCGCAACAGCTCAGTGACTAGCACTGCTGGCTGTGCAGGCACATGGATTTGGGCCTGTGTCTGTGGGAGTTTGTGCATTCTCCCTGTGGTTGCGTGGGTTTTCTCCGGGCGCTCCGGTTTCCTCCCACACCCCAAAGGTGTGCTCTTAGGCTGATTGGTTTACCAAATTGACAGTATTCTCCCCTGAATCTGGCTAAGTCAGGGGTTCCATTCGTAGACACGCAGGGTAGAATAGGTGTAGGGTGATGTGGCGGCGCGGGCTTGTTGGGCCGAAGGGCCTGTTTCCCGTGCTGGGTTGTTCTTTGTTCTTTGTTCTTTGTAACACTAACTCAGGCTGTTAGTGACCTGACCTCACTCGATCACACAGGGTCAGCTCTGTACCCCTCAACAGGGCAGGGTTTAATACCAGAACAACACTCCACCTGGATGTGGTTCCTGTCACTGATAAAGACTGCTTTATTGCGAATGTCTCTGATTAAGTCAATCTTTAAAACATTTCTCCTGATTAGTTACACTGACACTATAATGCCAACTTTTCACAGGAATCTAATTCACACAAACAAAAAATAAATAAATTGACCAACAATATTTAAAATAAAACCTTGTGTTACATAATGGAACATTGTGAGAACACATCACATCATGTTAAAAGGGCAGTTACTTCACAAGAACTGTTCCAGTAATTGGGTGTTGCTAATGTAGGGGCACCAAGGGTAAAATGTTCCCTGTGGGTTTCTAAACTCCACTCTCAGGGTGAACCGGGGATCAGAACCCCACACTGTGGGAAACACATCCATCCCTCTGAGTATATTCCCATTTACTGTGTAGGGATTGAATATAAAAGTAGGGAGGTCTTGCTGCAGCTGTATAGGGCATTGGTGAGGCCGCAGCTGGAGTACTGTGTGCAGTTTTGGGCGCCGCACCTGCGCAAGGATATTTTGGCCCTGGAGGGAGTGCAGAGGAGGTTTACTCGGCTGATACCGGAGTTGAGGGGATTGAGCTATGAGGAGAGGCTGAATAAACTAGGCTTGTACTCGTTAGAGTTTAGAAGAATGAGGGGAGATCTCATTGAGACGTATAAGATGATGAATGGGATGGATAGGATAGAGGTGGAGAGACTCTTCCCGCTCAAAAAAGACAGTAGGACTAGGGGGCACAGCCTCAAGATAAAGGGGGGGTGGTTTAGAACGGAGTTGAGGAGGAACTTCTTCACTCAAAGGGTGGTGAATCTCTGGAATTCTCTGCCCGTTGAAGTGGTGGAGGCTGCCTCGCTAAATATTTTTAAGAAACGGGTTGATGGGTTTTTGATAAGAGAGGGGATTAAGGGTTATGGGGAGAGGGCGGGAAGGTGGAGCTGAGTCACGACAGATCAGCCATGATCTTATTGAATGGCGGGGCAGGCTCGAAGGGCTAGATGGCCTACTCCTGCTCCTATTTCTTATGTTCTTATGTTCTTATAACTGTTTGACTTCCTTAAATGCAGAACCTCAAACCTCACTGTGTTAAAATCCATCTGCCACTTTACCAACCCACTCTACCAACCCATCGATACTGATTTGAAGATTATAACCATCCTCTACAGTATCCACGACTCAGCCAATCCTTTGTATTGGCTGCAAATTTCCCAATCTCACCTCCCATGTTCACGTCCAAATCGTTAACTTTTAACACAAACAGCAAGGGTCCCAACACTGAGCCCTGTGGAACACCCCGAGAAACAACTTTCCATTCACAAGGGCACCCATTGACCAGTATCCTTTGTTTCCTGTTACTAAGCCAACTTCTGACCCAGTGTGTCACATCACCCTGTATCCCATGGCCAATCTGGAAGCTATCTTCTCCCAAAAACGACTGAAACCTTTGACCTGCTCCCAAGGTACAGATGGGTTTGTGTGTGTGTGTGTGTGTTTGTGTGGGGTGGGGGTGGGGGTGGGGTGGGGGGGCAGGGGGGTGGGATTGATGAAGGAAACCTTTACTCTTCCCAGAGCCACAGTGGATGTACAATAAGGCAGAGGTAAAACTGGCTGGATTGAGAGACAGAAAGTGGCAGTGACAGCTGGGATGGTTAGAGTTTTGTATTTTGAATTTCATGCTGGAATGTTGACAGGTGGTACAGGGATTAATAAACCTTTTTAAAAATCTCTTTTGGTACATCTGTGAAAAGGGAAGTACAGACTAAACATTTTCCAGTGCTGACTCATCAGCCTGTGTCTGATGAAATGGTGACCTGAAGAATATCAGAGGAAGCAGATTAGTGCCTGCGCTGTATTTAACCCACGGGAGAAAGTGACGGCCAAACTCGAGAGAGGAAATCAGCTCATCAAAATCAGACAATTTACATACTCACACACTCACTCACACACACACTCACACACTCACTCACACACTCACTCACTCACACACTCACTCACACACTCACACACTCACTCACTCACACACTCACTCACACACTCACTCACTCACACACTCACTCACTCACACACTCACTCACACACTCACTCACTCACACACACACTCACTCACACACTCACTCACTCACTCACACACTCACTCACACACTCACACACTCACTCACTCACACACTCACTCACACACTCACTCACTCACACACTCACTCACTCACACACTCACTCACACACTCACTCACTCACACACACACTCACTCACACACTCACTCACACACTCACTCACTCACACACTCACTCACTCACACACTCACTCACACACTCACACACTCACTCACTCACACACACACTCACACACTCACTCACACACTCACTCACTCACACACTCACTCACTCACACACTCACTCACACACTCACACACTCACTCACTCACATACACACTCACACACTCACTCACACACTCACACACTCACTCACACACACACTCACACACTCACTCACACACTCACTCACTCACACACTCACTCACACACTCACACACTCACTCACTCACATACACACTCACTCACACACTCACTCACACACTCACTCACTCACACACTCACACACTCACTCACTCACACACACACTCACACACTCACTCACACACACACACACTCACTCACACACTCACTCACACACTCACTCACTCACACACTCACTCACACACTCACTCACACACTCACTCACTCACACACACACTCACTCACACACTCACTCACACACTCACTCACTCACACACTCACTCACTCACACACTCACTCACACACTCACACACTCACTCACTCACACACACACTCACACACTCACTCACACACTCACACACTCACTCACACACACACTCACACACTCACTCACACACTCACTCACTCACACACTCACTCACACACTCACACACTCACTCACTCACATACACACTCACTCACACACTCACTCACACACTCACTCACTCACACACTCACTCACACACTCACTCACTCACACACTCACTCACTCACACACTCACTCACTCACACACTCACTCACACACTCACTCACTCACACACACACTCACTCACACACTCACTCACTCACACACACACTCACACACACACTCACACACTCACTCACTCACACACACACTCACTCACACACTCACTCACACACTCACTCACTCACACACTCACTCACACACTCACTCACACACACACTCACTCACTCACACACTCACTCACACACTCACTCACTCACACACTCACTCACACACTCACTCACACACACACTCACTCACTCACACACTCACTCACACACTCACTCACACACTCACTCACTCACACACACACTCACTCACACACTCACTCACTCACACACTCACTCACTCACACATATACACACACACACACTCACTCACACACTCACTCACTCACACATATACACACACACACACTCACTCACATACTCACTCACACACACACTCACACATTCACACACACAGATATGAGCTAAGGCCTGTAAGGATGGAATGAAATATACATCCTGACCTTCCTCTGGTGGTCTTGAAATTCCAGCAGTATTTTAGCCAATGTAAGGTGGTTGTTTTTTTGGAGACAGCAGTTTCTTTTAAACTGTGAACTGTCTTAGTGCAAAGTGCACGTTCTGGTAGCTGAGGGTCCTTTCAATTGAAATTCAAGATTTAAACAAAATAGAGTTCCAAACTTGTACACAGAAAAGAGACAGACAGACAGACGGAGACAGAGAGATGATGCTACAGTCTGCAATGATCTTTCGATGCTACTTTCCACAGACGCCTCTTTTGCTGTAATAGGAAAGTTTCTGATCATAACTTTTCACACATGGTGATTTAACCACTGGCTGTCTGCTCACAAGGTCACAAGGAGGAGGTTTGAGCTCCCATTGTCAAAGTTATCAAACTATCATTGAAAGCAATAGGGGATCCGGAGCAACTGCCCAACATAATGAGTTTCATTAGTCCTGCTTTGCATCTGGCAGCTTCTGGAGTCATGAAATCGAATAACCTAATGTCTTTAAGCTTTATAGAGAGTTTAGATAATGGCAGGTGTGAGCCTGTTATCAACCCCAAATCCTCAAATCCCGCAATGGGACAAGACCACTTCCTGAAGATGGAAAAGTTAGAAAGTGAAAAATAAAAGAGTGTCTCTCCCCCTCTGCTCTGAATTCCCAAATACACTCACGTTGCAGTGTGTCACTCAGAATGTGCTCACTCCCAAGTGTTCCTGTGTGAATCTTATTGATCACGTGCCTCTCTTAAACAGTCCCTCTCTTAAACAGTCCCTCTCTTAAACAGTCCCTCTCTTAAACAGAGCTGAGATGAGTCACAAACTGGTGAGTAAGTGGCTGAAACACAGATTCCACATTTAGGAAAGTATTTAGGGTGAAATTGGCCTTGGATGGAAGGCGAGATGATTGATGGCAGACTAGCCACATGTCTCACACATTGCTAGATAATAATTGGTATTTGGCTTTTTCCACTTCTACCTGAGACTGATTTCAATCTGATATTCTGTATCTCACTGAGCTGTAAGCACTTCACATCAATCCTATCAAAGTGACTTTTATCTCTTCCGTTGCTATCCTTTGCTCCAAAAGACAAGGCCCCTCCTCAAAACAGTAGTGCTCATGTACTCCCCCTTGTTCTGCTTGGAGGTCACAACTCCACAACAGCATTGAATTGTTTTGGAATTCCCAAAGCTCACAGTTTACCTCAAGCCCTGCAGCATCCAGCCCAAAACACAGTGAGAAACTATGTCTTTAGTTTTAATTCCTAAGTAGGAAATGTTTGTTGATTTTGCTTGGATCAGCCAATTAAATAGGTCAGTTTCACCATCCTTAAAGATGCCTCTGAGCTTATAGTCACATAAATGTCAAGAATTTTATCACTCTGCACAGTTGTCAGTTCTTTCTGCTTGCCTCTCAATGTGTGGACCTAATCTTGAGTGCACAGTGGTTTTTGACGTGTCTAATCCACAATGCAGGAAAAGAGTTAACTCGGAAATCTGTGACAAACCCATTCGCTGTTCCCAGCACAGAGTCAGATAATCCAGAGGGGAGAAATTCACTGACCTGCTCAAACAATGAAAGGAGCATTCTTTGAAAGGTGAATGGGGCAAAGTTAAATGAATAATATAATGTTATTTTACTAATAGAATTAGCATGCACCGCAGTGTAATTTTACCATTTTAGTGATATTCACTAATGTTAGAATGAATAGGGGGAAAAGGGTTGCTGTCAGGACAAATGAAATTTATTGCGTGTCAGATCATTGGATTACAAAGAACACTTAACTGATCAAAGAATTTGTTTCTACAAGTATCATGTCAGGAGATTGATGTTAAAAGGATCAGGAACAAGAAGCTATAGCAGCTTTGGATGGTGTTTGTGTTATTAATTCAAATTTTCACCCGATTATAACAAAATTTATTCACACTCATTCCTCACCTGGTTTTTCACAATGCCGATGAATGAACCCCTGTGTTGATTGGAAAGGCTTTCCATTTGGGATAATATTTGCTGGTGTTTGCATCAAGCTTGTTCCTGTCTAAAGTGAAAGTGCTGACAAGTTACCCAATACCCCAGTGCAGAAAGCAGAGTAACGGCTTTACGGAAAACTCACTCTCTAGACGTGCACCATGCAATGCATTCAATCCACATCAAACTGCACCTTCCCGAGGTCGTGGACCTGCCATGGTCATTCACCACTCTGATACCTGGCAATGGAATAGTAAACAACACTTAGTCTTGGTACTCCAGATGCTCTGAACTCAACGGCTGCAAAATCATCATCAAACTCATGAGACAGTTTGTCACACACGGCATCCCTCAGAGACTCATGATAGACAACCTTCTCCGATCGCCTTGAGGGAAGTCAGAAACACTACACGTGGGAATTTGAATCTATCACAAGCAGCCCCTTAACCCACTATCCCACGGTCTGGATGGAGTAGCCGTTCGCTCAGCCGAGAATCTTGATGTTAAGCTTCCTGCTCTATAATTCCCTGTTTTCTCTCCAACGCCCCTTTTTGAATATCAGAGTGACATTCGTTACCCTCCAAACTGCAGGGACTGTTCCAGAGTCTATAGAATCCTGGAAGATGACCACCAATGCATCCATTATTTCTAGAGCCACTTCCTTGAGTACTCTGGGATGTAGATTATCAGTCCCTGGGAATTTATCCACCTTCAATCCCATCAATTTTCCCTACACCATTTCTCTACTAATATTGATCTCCCTCAGTTCTTCCCTCTCTCTAAATCCTGCATTCTCCAACATTTCTGGTATCTGATTTGTGTCGTCTTTTGTGAAGACAGAACCAAGATATATATTCAGTTACTTGGCTGTTTCTTTCTCCCCTGTTACACATTCCCCAATTTCTGTCTATAGGGGACCTACATTTGTCTTCACCATCCCCTTTCTCTTCACGTATCTATAGAAACTCTTAGAGTTGGTCTTTATGTTCCCTGCAAGCTTACTTTTGTACTGTATTTTCCCCTTCTTAATCAATTCCTTTAATCCTTCTTTGCTGAATTCTAAACTGCTCCCAATCCTCAGACCTGTTATTTTTCTTGGCCAATCTGTATGCTTCTTCTTTAGATCGGATACTCTCTCTCATTTCCTTTGTAAGCCATGGATTGGCCCTCTTACCCATTTTATTTTTGTGTCAGACAGGAATAAACAGTCGCTGCAGTTCCCTCATGCGTTCCTTGAATGTTTGTCATTATCTATCCACTGTCATCCCTTTAAGTAACTCTCCCCAATCTATCAAGGCCAACTCACACCTCTTCAGACAAAAATACAGTGCCAAATGTTTGCAAACCTTCTTTGGGAGGGATCCAAGTAAGGGAGCCAATGAACAATACTTGATTCCTTGTAGATAGACAAAAATAAAACAGACTTTAATGTGGGTATATTACAATTCTAAAAACAAAGCTACTAAAATCAAAAAAATCTCTGCAGGATCTTTTCAAAGTTTCCTTTGTTAAGATTCAGCATCCTAGTCTCTGAATCAACTACTTTATTCTCCATTTTTATAAAAAACTCTATCATGTTACGGTCGCTCATTCCCGAGGGATCTCGTCCAGCTGGATTAGCAATGATTCTCTTCACATTACACAGTACCCAGTCTAAGATGGCCTGTTCTCGAGTTGGAAAATTGTCCCGTATACACTCCTTCTGTTGGAAGGAATTCCTTCTCTTTGGCTCTGTGACTAATTTGATTTGCCCATTCTATGTGCAGATTAAAATCACCGATATTCCTTTATCACATACATCTCTAATTATTTCCATTCTCAATATCACCACTGAAGTTTGGGTGTCTATATATGACACCCACTAATATCTTTTGCCCCTTGGTATTTCTCATTTTTATCCTACAGACTCCACATTGTCAGAGACAATATCCTTTCTCACTACTGTGTAAATTTCCACTTTAAACTAGTAGTGCCACTCCACCACCTTTTCCTTTATGCATGTCCTTCCTAAATATTGAATATCCTGGGACATTCAGTTCCCACCCTTCATCACCCTGTAGCCATATCTCCGTAATCCCAATTATATCATATCAATTTATATCTATCCGCGCGATTAGCTCATCCACTTTATTGCAAATGCTCCACACATTAAGACACAGGGCCTTTAAGCTTGTCTTTTTAACATTGTTTGTCTCACTCCCAATATTTTTCTCGATAGCCCTGTTTGAACTTTGTCCTTGGTTTCTCTGCCTATCACTTTCTTTATTCCCTTTTGTTTTTGTCCTTGCTCTCTCCTCCTCTGACTCCTTATATAGGGACTCCTTATGGTGGGGAGCTGGTGGGAGGGAACAGAGACCATTGAGTCCCCCAGGATGTCAGGGTTGAGGGCGGGTGAACCTTGGGCATTGCCAGCCTGATCCCCGATAGTGCTGAAGGGGCAAAGTGACAATGCCCGCGAGGTACATTGGCACTGCCCACTGTGCATCGGGCAGTGAAAAGCAAGTGGAGCCAGAGGGGATGGGATCTGTTGGGGCAGGGCCTATGGGGACAGATTGGTGGAGGTGAGGGTGTCCCACTGACAATCTGCAATCGAGATCGCTGGGAGGGAGAAGGTGATCGAAGCTGGTCATCTGTGCGGGGGGGTTCGGGGGGGTAGTGACTGTTGGGGTGAGTGGGTGGGGGGGGCATCAGGACTGGTGGTGGTGAGTGGGGCCAGGGAGATCGGAGAAGGCCGGGGGTGGGGGAGGGGGTGACATCGAGGCTGGCCCAGAGAGGTCCAGGTGTCCAGCAATCAGGGGGTTGGGGGGATTGGAGGGACAGCGATGGGGGTTGCTGTGCTGGAAGACCAGCAGTGTGGGATCACTGCACATGAATCAATATCCACTCTGACAGATCGGTGATGCTCAGTGACTCGCTCAGTGCTGTGCTGCTGACTTCTCCAGCAGGGTCGGCCCCAACCCTCTGATTTCCAATGTGAATCTCGCTAGGACAGTGTGGGAGATTCATCATCATAAAAACCAGTGGGATTAACTCCAGATTTTACACAAATTTTGCATTCAGAATATTTTTGGGAGAATCCCATCCATCACGCTTAGTGCAGAAGACAATGTTAAAGTTGGATTCACCTCGACAGTTATCTCTCTGCCCACGAGAAACTTTCTTCAATGATCCCTGTTCTGTCTGCAGCGTAATTTATTCTTGGCATTTGGTCAAATTTCCAGATTATAAAATATAAACTCACATCAATCTCCAGTAAGAGACACTTTCAAAACCATTAGATTTATTTGATAGCAACAGTGTTCTAATTAACATTAAGTGAAAAAACTTACACATTGAATAGAAAAGAAAATCAGAAACCATCTCAAATACAAGAAGAGAGCACGACTTTCCAGCTGTTCACACCAGTGGGATTCTCCAGTCCCGCTGCAGTCAACGGCAATTTGACCGAGTGCTGAATTCTCCATTCTCGCTGGCAGTGACAGAGAGGCATGAAAGCCAGAAAATTCTGTCCACAATCTACAGGCAGGATTTTATGACCTCACTCGACCCAAGACCAGAAAATCCCACCCAAGATCAACGAGCATTTCTGTGTCCACCTCTCGCCCGCTCCGATTCCGTGATGGGGGGGGGGGGGGGGGGGGGGGGGGGACTGTAGAATTCCGGTGTATTTAATGCTGTTTACTGGGAGCCTATTTCCTTGACCTATAATGACACTTGTAAGAAATACATTGGACTAAATGGTCCAATTTTATTCAACACTGGGGGGTTGCCACGAGGGACAGAGGTTAGCGTTGCTGCCTCACAGCACCAGAGACCCAGGTTCATCTCCAGCCTCAGGTCACTGTCTGTGTGGAGTTTGCACATTCTCCCCATGTCTCCGTGGGTTTCCTCCGGGTGCTCTGGTTTCCTCCTACACTCCAAATATGTGCATGTTAGGTGGATTGGCCATGGTAAATTGCCCCTTAGTGTCCCAAGATGTGTAGGTTTGGGGGGAATGAATGGAGTAAATACTTGGGATTACGGTGAACAAATCTAGATGGAATTTCTCCTTCAATTTGAGGTACTAAATGGGGTTACAGGGCTAAGGCCTGGTGTCAGTGCAGACTTGATGGGCTGAATGGCCTTCTTCTGCACTGTAGGGATTCTATGGTTCTTCTATGATTTAATATTAAACATAAAATACACTGGGCTAACTATTCCTCCACTTTAAAATAATAAATATAACATAGATTGAATTATTTCTTAATACGAAAATATTAAATAACATTAAATATTAAATATAAATACACTGGATTATTTTTCATTCCATTCAAATTAGAATATTAAATATAAATAAACTGGATTCACTATTCCTCTGTATTAGACCAGTTTCCTCTTACAAATGAATATGGAGGAAATCATTAGCATGATGATTTGGAGTTGTTAAGCAACATTCTGTTCAAACAGGTCAAGTAACCTTCTGATTTTCTATCATCGCAGAGCCATTCCAAACTAATTATTTGACAAAATATCTCCAAATAAATTTTCTAAACATCTTGTTAAGATTTCAGAAGGAAGAGTCATGAATTTTAAATGGTTTCGCAGTGACTAAGTGGCTGTGTAATTACAGTCTGGGCATTGCTGTCATTTTGAGAGCATTGACTCATTCACAGTGGGACATCGAGAGGCTGCACCATTATTTTAAATTAATTTTCGGTTTTTGTAGCAGTGGATTAATGTTAATCTCCAGAGCCTCTCTGATGTTGGAGGAGAGGGTAATACCTAGATTTGTGCTGTTTTCTTCAAGCTATTGAAATGGGGAAAAGGAACTTTCTACAATAGTGACAACACTAAGTGCCAGTCGCAGACTTTGAATTTATTTCATATAACTAATTAATTTTTTGAACTGTTGCACCGTGCTAAGTGGAGATGGAATCAGCCTGATTTGATTTCTTACACAATTAATTCAATTTCCTTTGATGTGACACCAAAGTGTATGTCTTTTTTATTCATCGACCTCTGTCTCTACACATTTCCCAAACTCAGAGGAAGAAACAGTAAGAGTGGGTGTCGCTGGAATTCTCCAGCTGTTCATGCCCCACCCTCACTGCCAGTGAGGGCAGAGAACTGAGGCTCTCAGCCAAATCTCCATTCACTGCAGCGCGACCAGAGAATCCCATCGGCACGAATGGCCGGAGACTCCCGTCCAATGGGATTGTGGTTTAGGAATCTGAAGTGCGGCACGGTAGCACAGTGGTTAGCACTGCTGCTTCACAGCTCCAGGGTCCTGGGTTCGATTCCCGGCTCGGGTCACGGCCTGTGTGGAGTTTGCACATTCTCCTCGTGTCTGCGTGGGTTTTCTCCGGGTGCTCTGGTTTCCTCCCACAGTCCAAAGATGTGCGGGTTAGGTTCATTGGCTATGCTAAAATTGCCCCTTAGTATCCTGGGATGTGTAGGTTAGAGGGACTAGCAGGTAAATGTATGGGGATAGGGTCTGGGTGGGATTGCGTTCAGTGCAGACTCGATGGGCCGAAGGGCCTGTTTCTGCACTGTAGGGTTCTAGGGTTCTATGTCTATGAAGTGAGCTCACCTGTGCCCAAAGTGCCACTGGAGTGTTGGCCACATCTGGGACTGCAACAACCCCAAGGGAAGCTATTCAATGATGGAACTTGTGAGGTGAGACCAGAAGCCATTATCCCCAACAAAGGGATGGGCTGGACTGACTGATGTGGGGGCAGGGGGTTACAGGTTAATCGAAAGGGAGGAACACTTCACATCTTGGGGGTCCTCTGCCATGCGTGACAGCTCCCTCTCGCCAGCCTACTGGTTGGCCAGCGTTCACCCAGCAGACTGTATGTTTGAAAGCATCTCCTCCCACTACAGGTAAATTCCCAACAGTTGTGGGAGGTAGACCTTAAATGGCCATTAAATGGTCTCAGCTGGCCCACTGACAAGAGGACCAATGCCTTCTCCACTGCCGCTGAAACTGCTGGAGATTGGCAGTGGTGGGTAGGCAGCGGATATGGCACACTGCCCAATCCTATAAACTCCTACCCTGACCCCAAATAAAGGTCAGACGATAATTCCCACCCACACTGGGTCCCAGCTTTACAGTCCTGTCAAAATCCCACCCAGGATGTTAGACATCTAAACCAGTTGTGAGCTCGCACCTAATAAAACTGAAACTGGCCATTTACTTTCTTTTCAGTTTGAATTATTTCACTGTGTCAATACCTAACATTCTTACGTACAAAGAAATGATGACAGTTCAAAAGGAATGGATTGAATTTGAAGGGCTTTGGTTGCCTTGGTGATGTGTTAAGTCATTATATAAAAGTAAGTTAATTCTACCTTGCTGCAGTGATTGCCTTGTACAGTAACTCACTTCACCCTTGGGTCATTGTTCCTCTATATTGCTGCAATTAATATAGCAACATAGGAGACCATTCAGCCCCTCGAGTCCTCTCCACCATTCAATAAGATCCTGCTGATCTGGGGTCTAACTCCATTACCTCATCCCAATTATTTGTGCATTAAACAAAAAAAAGTTAATTGTTTCTTTAAGCATTTACCCCAAAATTAAACATTACAAAACAGTCTCATACAATCACACATGCAAATACATTAGAACATCGAACATTGCAGCGCAGAACAGGCCCTTCAGCCCACGATGTTGCGCCGACCAGTTACAAAAACAATGACCCACTAGCCTAAACCAATCCCTTTTCGTCCATAAACCTATCCACAGAGGTTATAACATTGGTTATAGTTTCTATAACATTGGTTATAGTTTCATAGGTTATAGTTTATATATTGGTGTGACAAGTAGGCTTACATTAACAATGGAATGAAGTTACTGTGAAAATCCCTAAGGAAGACTGCACTTCCACAGTTATGGATGAGGATGGGATGGTTTATAATTCAGGTGGTTATGTGTTTTGAAGGGAGTGCGTTGCCCGCCCAATGGATGATCTTCTTCACAAAAAACACAGTTTAGGTGCGATTATCAGCTGAAACTGTTTGCAGAATATTGACAAAATGATGGACCTTCACAAAACCAAATTCTTAGAGTCTCGTCACCGTGGGATCAGTTTGCTGTCTTTATGGAAATGGAACAGGATTGGAGACTTTACAATGTGTCAGTTTTGACACCTTTCCAAAGCGCAGGTCTCATTGCCTTTTCCTCTGTCTCCATCCTTATTCTGCAAGGAGCATTCCTCATTCACAGAGTGAATACAGCACAGGAACAGGCCCTTCGGCCCTCCAAGCCTGCACCAACCATGCTGCCCACTGAACTAAAACCCCCTTCCCTTCCGGGGACCATATCCCTCTATTCCCATCCTATTCACATACTTGGCAAGACGCTCCTTAAAAGTCACTACCGTATCCACTTCCACTCCTTCCCTCGACAACGGGTTCCAGGCACCCACCACCCTCAGTGTAAAAAATCTGCCTCGTACATCGCCTTTAAACTTTGCCCCTCGCACCTTAACCCTGTGCCCCCTAGTAATTGACTCTTCCACTCTGGATAAAAGCTTTTGATTATCCACTCTGTCCGTGCCTCTCATAATCTTGTAGATTTCTATCAGGTCTCCCCTCAACCTCCGTCATTCCAGTGAGAACAGACCAAGTTTCTCCAACCTCTCCTCATAGCTAATGCCCTCCATACCAGGCAACATCCTGGTAAATCTTTTCTGTTTCCTCTCCAAAGCCTCCACATCCTTCTGGTAGTGTGGCGACCAGAATTGAACACAGTATTCCAAGTGCGGCCTGACTAAGGTTCTATAAAGCTGCAACATGACTTGACAATTCTTAAACTCAATACCCTGGCCGATGAAAGTAAGCATGCCGTATGCCTTCTTGACTACTTTCTCCACCGGCATTGCCACTTTCAGTAACCTGTGTACTTGTACATCCAGATGTACACCCAGGTGTACTTGTACGCCTCGCAAGTGTGAGGTGGTCCACTTTGGTAGGAATAATGGTAGGAAGGACTATTACTTACGGGGCGAAAAACTGCAGCAGGCGACGGTGCAGAGGGACTGGGGGTCCTTGTGCATGAGTCGCAAAAACCCAGCTTGCAGGTGCAGCAGGTGGTCAGGAAGGCGAATGGGATGTTGGCCTTCATAGCGAGGGGGATTGAATATAAAAGTAGGGAGGTCTTGCTGCGGCTGTATAGGGCATTGGTGAGGCTGCAGCTGGAGTACTGTGTGCAGTTTTGGTCGCCGCACTTACGCAAGGATATTTTGGCCTTGGAGGGAGTGCAGAGGAGGTTTACTAGGCTGATACCGGAGTTGAGGGGGTTGAGCTATGAGGAGAGGCTGAATAAACTAGGCTTGTACTCGTTAGAGTTTAGAAGAATGAGGGGAGATCTCATTGAGACGTATAAGATGATGAATGGGATGGATAGGATAGAGGTGGAGAGACTCTTCCCCGCGCAGAAAGGACAGTAGGACTAGGGGGCACAGCCTCAAGATAAAGGGGGGGCGGTTTAGAACAGAGTTGAGGAGGAACTTCTTCACTCAAAGGGTGGTGAATCTCTGGAATTCTCTACCCGTTGAGGTGATGGAGGCTGCTTCGCTAAATATTTTTAAGACGCGGGTTGATGGGTTTTTGATAAGAGAGGGGATTAAGGGTTATGGGGAGAGGGCCGGAAATTGGAACTGAGCAGCGATAGATCAGCCATGATCTTATTGAATGGCGGGGCAGGCTCGAAGGGCTGGATGGCCTACTCCTGCTCCTATTTCTTATGTTCTTATCCCCTGCCCGTCAATAGAGTGAAAAAGATAAAAGTGGCTGCTCCACCATGTGACTCTGATAGGTTTAATTGTATCGAAATGACTGACCCATTGGTTTAAGACATTGCCCTTGGTGACTTAATACAATTACTTTCTTTCTTTGAAAATATATACATTTCTGGAAGGGTCTCCAGAGAATCTTTAGGAAATATATAATGAATGTAGTTTATTTGGAAAAAGTATTTTGTCTTTGTGAGCTGGTTAATCAGTTCGTGTTAGTTTTTGGAATAAACAAACCTGGTGCCGGATTCTTGGGCCTTGTCCGCAGCTGGGATTCTCCAGTCCCACTACAGTGAACGGAGATTTGGCTGAGTGACAATTCTCCAGTCTTGCTGACAATGGCATGGATGGCTGGAAAATTCTGGTCCCAGTTGTCTGAGCTCCGGTGGCCATTTTTGTCACAGAATATTGTCTATTTTATGTCAATTAAAGATTCCCCATTGAATAAAGTTCATGTTTTATAAGTTATTAACATTTACACGGCATGCTACGTCTACTTGTAACTCTGTCAATGCCCAAGACTCAGTAAGAAGTCTCACAACACCAGGTTAAAGTCCAACAGGTTTATTGAGTAGCTCTCGGAATGTCACTCCTTCATCAGATGAGTCTGCATTGATGTTGTGAGACTATTTACTATGTTTATTCCAGTCCAATGCCAGCAATTCCACATCAATATCCAAGACTGTTAGTTCTTGCACCTGTTTAAAGTGGGGACCATTTCATTGATATTGTCTAGTTTTAATTTTTCTTTGCCAGACTTGGGTAAGATTTGATTTTTAAGTCACCCTGAAAAAACGGCCCAAATTTCTCCCATTTTCACACTGGTTTGGAACTTAGAATGTTTTTTGGTAAGATCGCCCCCTGAGTTTATCTCATCCATCCCCTCCTATTCACATTCGTTTGATAATTGTTCTGTTCACTGGACACATAAGATGTGAGATGCGTTTTGTAAAACCTTTATGTTTATTAATTGTGTTTTTCATTTGTTTATTTAAGCCCTGTTTACTTCATCATGTTATTCAGTTATAATTATCTTCTATTTAAAGGTTTTTTTTAAATGTAGCAAGAAGACATTTCTTGCAGTCTGTAAAGTTTAATGGAAAGTATTTATTAACAAACAAAATATTTGTTTTACTTAACGCTACAGTTCTGTTGTCTTATTGTTATGAATAGAGATGGAGGGAGGACAGATCATTTTTAAAAGCTCAATGTCCAAAGGCAGTATGCAGGCAATCTCGAGATCTAGTTTTTCACTGTGCACTGGCTTCTGCTGTAGCTGGCAGAGATAGTGAACATCAACTTACAGGAGGCTTGTATCTGTCATCTCAAACACTAAACTTTCCCAAAGCATTTGAAGTTTTTCACAGTAATACATCAGAATCATTGTGAAAGAAGCTTATAAGGATCAATGTCATGTCAGGGAGACCCTCACAACTCAAATACACAAACTGCTTCAGAAGACACAGGAAAATCCAAATGAACTTTAACAGAAGTTTAGAAGGATGAGGGGGGATCTGATAGAGACGTATAAGATAATGAAGGGGATGGATAGGGTAGAGGTAGAGAGATTCTTCCCGCTCAGAAAGGACTGTAGGACTAGAGGGCACAGCCTCAAGATAAGGGGGGGGCATTTTAGAACGGAGTTGAGGAGGAACTTCTTCACTCAAAGGGTGGTGAATCTCTGGAATTCTCTGCCCGTTGAAGTGGTGGAGGCTGCCTCGCTAAATATTTTTAAGAAACGGGTTGATGGGTTTTTGATAAGAGAGGGGATTAAGGGTTATGGGGAGAGGGCGGGAAGGTGGAGCTGAGCCACGACAGATCAGCCATGATCTTATTGAATGGCGGGGCAGGCTCGAAGGGCTAGATGGCCTACTCCTGCTCCTATTTCTTATGTTCTTATGTTCTTATGTAGAATCATACAGTGCAGAAGAGGCCCTTCGGCCCATTGAGTCCACACCAACACGCGAGGAACACCTGACTTCCCATCGAGGGGATCTCATAGAAACATATAAAATTCTAACAGGGTCAGACAGGGTAAATTCAAAGAACAAAGAAAAATAGAGCTCAGGAACAGGCCCTTCAACCCTCCAACTCTGCACTGACCGTGCTGCCTGATTTAACTAAAACCTCCTACCCTTCAGGGGACCATATCCCTCTATTCCCATCCTATCCATGTATTTGTCAAGAGGGCCCTTAAAACTCACTATTGTATCCGCTTCCATTACCTCCCTCAACAATGAGTTCCAGGCACCCACTACTCTCTCTGTAAAACATAAGAACATAAGAACATAAGAAATAGGAGCAGGAGTAGGCCATCTGGCCCTTCGAGCCTGCCCCGCCATTCAATAAGATCATGGCTGATCTGTCGTGGCTCAGTTCCACCTTCCCGCCCTCTCCCCATAACCCTTAATCCCCTCTCTTATCAAAAACCCATCAACCCGTTTCTTAAAAATATTTAGCGAGGCAGCCTCCACCACTTCAACGGGCAGAGAATTCAGAGATTCATCACCCTTTGAGTGAAGAAGTTCCTCCTCAATTCTGTTCTAAACCGCCCCTCCTTTATCTTGAGGCTGTGCCCCCTAGTCCTACTGTCTTTTTTGAGCGGGAAGAGTCTCTCCACCTCTATCCTATCCATCCCATTCATCATCTTATACGTCTCAATGAGATCTCCCCTCATTCTTCTAAACTCTAACGAGTACAAGCCTAGTTTATTCAGCCTCTCCTCATAGCTCAATCCCCTCAACTCCGGTATCAGCCGAGTAAACCTCCTCTGCACTCCCTCCAGGGCCAAAATATCCTTGCGCAGGTGCGTCGCCCAAAACTGCACACAGTACTCCAGCTGCGGCCTCACCAATGCCCTATACAGCTGCAGCAAGACCTCCCTACTTTTATATTCAATCCCCTTCGCTATGAAGGCCAGCATCCCATTCGCCTTCCTGACCACCTGCTGCACCTGCAAGCTGGGTTTTTGCGACTCATGCACAAGGACCCCGAGGTCCCTCTGCACCGTCGCCTGCTGCAGTTTTTCACCCCGTAAGTAATAGTCCTTCCTACCATTCCTCCTACCAAAGTGGACCACCTCACACTTGCCAACATTAAATTCCATTTGCCATTTCCTGGCCCATTCGACCAGCCTATCTAGATCCTTCTGCAGACCCTCCACACCCTCCGCACAATTTGCCTTTCCCCCAATCTTGGTGTCATCAGCAAATTTCGACACCCTGCACTCGGTTCCCTCCTCCAGATCATCTATATAAATGGTAAATAGCTGAGGCCCCAGCACCGATCCCTGGGGCACCCCACTAGTCACCAACCGCCAATCCGAATAGCATCCATTGACCCCCACTCTCTGCCTCCTATTTGCCTTGTACACCTCCTTTAAACCTTGCCCCTCGAACCTTAAACCTGTGCCCCCTAGTAATTGACTCGTCCACCCTGGGGAAAAAGCTTCTGAATATCCACTCTGTCCATGCCTCTCATAATCTTGTAGACTCCTATCAGGTCTCCCCTCTGTCACTCCAATGAGAACAAACCAAGTTTCTCCAACTTCTCCTCATAGCTAATGCCTTCCATACCAGGGCAACATCCTGGTAAATCTTTTCTGTACCCTCCCCAAAGCCTCCATATCCTTCTGGTAGTGTGGCAACCAGAATTGAACATTATATTCCAAGTGCAGTCTAACTAAGGTTCTATAAAGCTGCAACATGACTTGCCAATTTTTCAAGTCAATACCCCAGCCAATGAAGGCAAGCATGCCGTATGCCTTCTTGACTATCTTCTCCACCTGCATTGCCACTTTCAGTGACCTGTGTACCTGTACACCCAGATCCCTCTGCCTATCAATACTCTGAAGGGTTCTGCCATTTACTGTATATTTCCTATCTGTATTAGACCTTCCAAAATGTATTACCTCACATTTGTCTCGATTAAACTCCATCTGCCATCTCTCTGCCCAACTCTCCAATCTATATCCTGCTGTATTCTCTGATGGTCCTCATCGCTATCTGCAAATCCACCAACCTTTGTGTCGTCCACAAACTTACTAATCAATCCAGTTACATTTTCCTCCAAATCATTTATATATATTACAAACAGCAAAGATCCCAGCACTGATCCCTGAGGAACATCACTTGTCACAGCCCTCCATTCAGGAACACACCCTTCCACTGCTACCCTCTGTCTCCTTTGATGAGCCAGTTTTGTACCCACCTTGCCAGCTCTCCTCTGATCCCATGTGATTTCACCTTCTGCACCAGTCTGCCATGAGGGACCTTGTCAAAGGCCCTGCTGAAGTCCATGTAGACAACATCCACTGCCCTACCCTCATCAATCTTCAGAAAGAATGTTCCCAATGGTGGGGTGTCCCGAACTAGGGATCATAATCTGAGGATAAGGGGTAATCCTTTTAGAACTGAAGTGAGGAGAAATTTCTTCACCCAGAGGGTGAGTGTCTGGAATTCACTCCCACAGAGAGCAGTTGAGGTCAAAATGTTATCTGATTTCAAGAAGAAATGATATATATCTCTTGGGGCTAAAGGAATCAAGGGATATGGAGGGGAAGGTGGGATCAGGATATTGAATTTGATGATCGGCCGTGATCATAATGAATGGTGGAGCAGACTCAATGGGCCGAATGGCCTATTCCTGCTCCTAGTTTCTAGTTCCTATGTTTAACCACATCTCCCAGCCCTTGGCACACAGCCCTGAATATTATTTCACTACATCTCCATTCATAAAAAAACCCTTTGTTTCCTCTGGAATGGAAAGAGAAACTGCTGGAAATGATGATTAGGTTAATCACAATCTATCGAGAGAGGAAATTCTACAGCTTGATGGGCTTTCAGCAGCAGTTACAGGCCAGCCGACAGAAGAGTAATACTAGAGGAGGAATGATGAAAATGCTTTGTTGATCTCTGGATTCTCTGAGATGAAATACAAAAGGTGTTTGTTGGCAAGTGTGAGGTGGTCCACTTTGGTAGGAGGAATGGTAGGAAGGACTATTACTTACGGGGCGAAAAACTGCAGCAGGCGACGGTGCAGAGGGACCTCGGGGTCCTTGTGCATGAGTCGCAAAAACCCAGCTTGCAGGTGCAGCAGGTGGTCAGGAAGGCGAATGGGATGCTGGCCTTCATAGCGAGGGGGATTGAATATAAAAGTAGGGAGGTCTTGCTGCAGCTGTATAGGGCATTGGTGAGGCCGCAGCTGGAGTACTGTGTGCAGTTTTGGGCGCCGCACCTGCCCAAGGATATTTTGGCCCTGGAGGGAGTGCAGAGGAGGTTTACTAGGCTGATACCGGAGTTGAGCTATGAGGAGAGGCTGAATAAACTGGGCTTGTACTCGTTAGAGTTTAGAAGAATGAGGGGAGATTTCATTGAGACGTATAAGATGATGAATGGGATGGGTAGGATAGAGGTGGAGAGACTCTTCCCGCTCAAAAAAGACAGTAGGACTAGGGGGCACAGCCTCAAGATAAAGGGGGGGCGTTTTAGAACAGAGTTGAGGAGGAACTTCTTCACTCAAAGGGTGGTGAATCTCTGGAATTCTCTGCCCGTTGAAGTGGTGGAGGCTGCCTCGCTAAATATTTTTAAGAAACGGGTTGATGGGTTTTTGATAAGAGAGGGGATTAAGGGTTATGGGGAGAGGGCGGAAAGGTGGAACTGAGCCACGACAGATCAGCCATGATCTTATTGAATGGCGGGGCAGGCTCGAAGGGCTAAATGGCCTACTCCTGCTCCTATTTCTTATGTTCTTATGTTCTTATTTGGAATTATATTTGGGGTGAGAGAAAGTTCAACAGTTTTGGGGAATTTTTAAGAATCCCTTTCTGAGGAGAAAGTAATAAAGCTAAAGAAAGGCCTGATTTTTTTAGACAAGCAATAAAAAGAGACAATTTCCGTAGAAAGTAATCGGGTCTGAATCAAATAATATGGGAGATCACTCTTTGCCATCATGAATCAACATGTCTTCAGCTGTAATGAAAATTCACCACCAGTTGTGAGCAGGAATGTTATTACACCGCCTGACTGAAACAGAGACTTTCAGATCAGATTTATAGGCAGATTTAATTGATCAATTAAATGATCTGAACCCTTTACCGTGCTGAATGACTTGATGGTATCCTTAATATTAAAAGTGTTCAACAAGCCTCAAATCACGAGAACAAGAATAATCCAAAGTGCCTCACTGACCTTTCCACTTAATTAAACTAACATTTACTAAGACCAGTCTGTAGCTGGTTACTGGAAATAACCATTAAAGCAGGAATTTAATTTCCAAATCTGAGGCATCATTTCACAAATCTGTATTTGAGTTGAGTTCACTGGAGGGAGGGGGAGCTGAAACCTTCACATTTACAGTCAGTGTGGTTTTACCGCAGCTCGGCCAGGGAATATGGCAGCCAGCCGAATCTCCATTCACTGCAGTGGGATGGGAAAATCCAGCGGGATGGGGAAACCCCAGTGGGATGGGGAAAATCCTGGTGGGATGGGGAAATCCCAGCAGCATGGGGAAAGCTTGGTGGGATGGGGAAATCCCAGCGGGATTGAGAAATCCTGGCAGGGTGGGAAAGGATAATCCCAACAACAAGAGTGAAGGTAAGATCCCACCCACAATATTTGTTTCCAACAGGTTATGTTCTATATTTGGAACACAAATTTATAAAGCTATTGCCTGGTATTCCCCGGGAGAAATAACAGATGTGTTGAGTATAGGGCTAACGGGAGGACTTTGAATAGTGTGGATGAGCAGAGGGATCTAGGTGTATGTGTACATAGATCCCTGAAAGTTGGGAATCAAGTAGATAAGGTTGTTAAGAAGGCATACGGTGTCTTGGCGTTTATTGGTAGGGGGATTGAATTTAGGAGTCGCAGTGTCATGTTGCAACTGTACACAACTCTGGTGCGGCCGCACTTGGAGTACTGTGTGCAGTTCTGGTCCCCACATTACAGGAAGGATGTGGAGGCTTTGGAGAGGGTGCAGAGGAGGTTTACCAGGATGTTGCCTGGTATGGAGGGGAGATCCTATGAGGAGAGACTGAGAGATTTGGGGTTGTTTTCGCTGGAAAGAAGGCGGCTAAGAGGGGACCTTATTGAAACATATAAGATGATTAGAGGTTTAGACAGGGTAGATAGTGATAGCCTTTTTCCTAGGATGGAGAAAGCTAGCACGAGGGGGCACGACTTTAAATTAAGGGGGGGTAGTTACAGGACTGATGTCAGGGGTAGGTTCTTACCCAGAGGGGTGGTGAGGGATTGGAATGCCCTGCCAGCTGCAGTTGTAAATGCACCTCGTTTGGGGGCGTTTAAGAGATCTGTGGACAGGTTTATGGACGAAAAGGGATTGGTTTAGGCTAGTGGGTCATTGTTTTGTAACTGGTCGGCGCAACATCGTGGGCCGAAGGGCCTGTTCTGCGCTGTAATGTTCTATGTTCTATGTTCTATGGGAGAAAGGTAAATGAATTAAAAATGTTGCAAGCCCAGAATTAATATTTTTAAAATATTTTTTATCTTCCATCCCTGCTTTGCAGTTTTTTCTGTGTCTGTATCACTTGGTCACAGCTCCTAGACAACAGGAATGTTATTTTCTCCAGGTTCATTAAGTTTTTAATCCCTTTGAATCCATCTCTTTACCTCCAGTGGCTGCAAAATCTCCTAAAAAATCTATATTACAAACAAGCCCAAAGTTGTGACCTCGTGGTCAGGAACTTTATCCAGAATCCCAGGCACCAACGTTCACAAGCATATTGTTATTGTTCGTTGTTTGTCCATCGTCATCGATGAGGACCTCAACACCATTAGTCATTTTGAGGCTGGTTGCGGTGTGTCCGAAGATGACTGATCAGGGCCAATTCGGGCACGGAATGTCCTGGCCCATATTGGACAGACTTGTGTAGACGCTGTAGTTGTTGTGCTGGTGGCTCTGGACTTGCGCAGTTCGCGCTTAAGTTGTGCTTCAGCAACACACCTCGCTTTGTGAGCTTGACTGTCTTTGTGGATGAGGCAGCGCCAGGTAGGGCGGTTTTGTGCCAGCGTTTCCCAGGTGGTCGTGTCAATGTCAGATGACTTTAGGGAGGTTTTGAGTGTGTCTTTGAAACATTTCTTCTGCCCTCCATGCGAGCGTCTTCCAGCAGAGAGTTCTCCAAAAAGGAGCTGCTTGGGTCTGCGCTCGTCTGACATAAGGATGACATGACCTGCCCACTGGGTCTGCGCTCTCATCAGCAGCGTGTGGACTGATGGTAGACTTACTCTAGAGAGAACTTCAGTGTCTGGTACTTTGTCCTGCCATCTGATGCGTAATATTCTGCAGAGACAAGCCATACGGAAATGATTGAACTGTCTTGCATGCCTTCGATAGACAGTCCACATTTCACAGGCATACAGGAGGGTAGTG
>CM075728.1:142742784-142745284 GCA_037974335.1 Prionace glauca
TAAGGGAAGGGGAAATTAAACAAAGATTTATGGAGTTGGGGTGGAAACTAAAGGCCAAGTCTGGAAGAATAGTTATATCCGGACTCTTGCCTGTGCCACGGGATAGTTTAGAGAGGAATGGAGAGAGGGAAAGTTTGAACTCGTGGCTGAGGGGATGGTGCAGGAGGGAGGGGTTCAGGTACTTAAGCAATTGGGGCTCATTCTGGGGAAGGCGGGACCTCTATATGAGTGATGGTTTACACCTGAACCAGAGGGGAATCAATATCCTGGGGGGTAAATTTGCAAAGGCTATGCGGGGAGATTTAAACTGATTTGGGGGGGGGGTGGGATATTGAGTAGAGGGGGTGAAAGGGAGGGGGGCATAGATGGGGAATGCAAGGCACGGCGTAGTGGGGGTGGGGCGGAGCAGGGTTTGAAATGCACGTGCTTTAATACTTTAAAGGTAGGGGAGGACCGCAGGAAACATGGGAGGGAGGTTAGACAGGAGGTGGAGAAGGGAAATGCCCAGACTGAGGGGCTGAAGTGTGTATATTTTAATGCAAGGAGTATAGTAAATAAGGTAGATGAGCTTAGGGCGTGGATAGCTGCTTGGGAATGTGATGTAGTGGCCATTACGGAGACTTGGATGTCTCAGGGACAGGACTGGGTACTTCAGGTGCCAGGTTTCAGATGTTTCAGGAAGGACAGGGAGGCTGGCAGAAGAGGTGGTGGAGTGGCACTGTTAATAAGGGACAGTGTCATGGCTGCAGAGAAAGAGGATGCCGTGGAGGGACTTTCTACAGAGTCTGTGTGGGTGGAAGTTACGAACAGCATAGGGTCGAAAACTTTGCTGGGTGTATTCTATAGGCCGCCCAATAGTGACAGGGAAGTTGAAGTGCAGATAGGGAACCAGATTCTGGAGAAATGTATTAAAAACAGAGTGGTCGTGATGGGAGACTTCAATTTCCCAAACATCGACTGGAATATCCCTAGAGTAAGGGGTTCGGCTGGAGAGGAGTTTGTTAGGTGTGTTCAGGAAGGTTTCCTGACACAGTATGTGGACAAGCCTACGAGGGGTGAGGCAGTACTTGACCTGGTACTGGCGAATGAACCAGGGCAGGTGATGGATCTCTCGGTAGGAGAGCATCTTGGGAATGGAGATCATAATTCTATCTCCTTCACAATTGCATTCGAACGAGATAGGATCAGACAGGCTAGGAAGGTGTTTGTCTGGAGTAAGGGGAGATACGAAGAAGTCAGGAAGTTACTTGGACAAATAAACTGGAAGGAGGCATTCTTAGGGAAGAGTACCGAAGGAAGGTGGCGGATATTCAAGGAATGTTTGTCTAGCGCTCTGCATGACAATGTTCCGATAAGGCAAGGGGGTTTTGGTAGGTCGCGGGAACCGTGGTGCACGAAGGCTGTGTTGAACCTAGTCAGGAGGAAAAGGAAGGTATACAAAAGGTTCAGGGAACTAGGAGAGGTTAAGGATCTTGAAGAATATAAGGACTGTAGAAAGGAGGTTAAAAGGGAAATTAGGAGAGCCAGAAGGGGTCATGAGAAGACCTTGGCGGGTAAGATTAAAGAAAATCCCAAGGCCTTCTATAAGTATGTGAAAGGTAAAAGGGTGAGAAGGGAAAGGATAGGACCTATAAAAGATGAAGGGGGAAAGGTCTGTGTAGAACCAGAAGAAATGGCGGAGGTGCTAAATGAGTACTTTGCATCAGTATTCACAGTGGAAGCTGATTTGGGAGATCTTGCTATGGACTTGCAGCAGGTGGAAAAGATTGAGTACGTGGACATTAAAGAGGAGGATGTGTTAGAACTTTTGAATTCTATCAAGGTAGATAAGTCGCCGGGACCAGATGGGATGTACCCCAGGATACTGTGGGAGGCCAGGGAAGTGATTGCAGAGCCCTTGACGATGATCTTTGCGTCGTCAATGGAGACGGGAGAGGTTCCGGAAGATTGGAGGATTGCGGATGTAGTCCCTATTTTCAAGAAAGGGAACAGAGATAGCCCGGGAAATTACCGCCCGGTGAGTCTGACCTCAGTGGTTGGTAAGCTGATGGAGAGGCTTCTGAGGGACAAGATTTACGACCATTTGGAGAGGTTTGACATGATCAGGAATAGTCAGCATGGATTTGTCAAGGGCAGGTCGTGCCTTACGAGCCTAGTTGAGTTCTTCGATAATGTGACTGAACACATTGACGAAGGAAGTGCCGTGGACGTAGTGTACATGGACTTCAGCAAGGCTTTTGATAAGGTCCCCCATGCAAGACTTCTTGAGAAGGTGAGAGGGCATGGGATCCAAGGGCCTTTGGCCTTGTGGATCCAGAACTGGCTTGCCTGCAGAAGGCAGAGAGTGGTTGTGGATGGGTCTTTTTCGGAATGGAGGTCAGTCACCAGTGGGGTGCCCCAGGGATCTGTTCTGGGACCCTTGCTGTTTGTCATTTTCATAAATGACCTGGATGAGGAAGTGGAGGGATGGGTTAGCAAGTTCGCTGATGACACGAAGGTC